>JARLTB010000097.1:927500-1015000 GCA_030141615.1 Unio pictorum
TACCTCCTGATTTAATCATATATTTAATGGCACTTGGAGAAAATTCAAGTTGAACTCCAGTTTTTGATATCAGAGCTTTATTGAAACGTTTAAGCTGATTACCGGTTAACGATAATTTGTTTGGACCACTACTCATTTGATTTTTCTTTAACGTTATTTTTGCCCCACAATGATTTGCGTTTTTTGATTGTAATTTTTTTTTTATCTAACCTTGAGTCAGATTTGCGTTAACATGACTATAAGACATTTTTATTTTTACTTGATTGATTTTAATTACATGTTCTCTACGGGTGCATCAACGACTCGCATTCGTCCACCAACACCTTCGATTAATACTGCTCTGTTGCTAAGTATAACAGCGATGGCTCTGAAACCAGTAGGAACAACAGGTGGACCTACAGCACCAGCAGGAAAAATACCTACATTAGCTCGAAAATATATATCAACAACAGATTGTCTGTATAAATCTAAATATTCCAGTGAAAAGTAATATATCGGCTATAATGTTGCAAAATGTTTTTGTGATATTTGCAAACCGGTATCTACATTTAGATCACGCCCCATAAATGACACTAAACGATGATATGCACGTGAAACAGTATTATGTTCAAAATTTAACTTTATATCTTCGACAGGTTTTTAATGTTCATTTATTCTTATACTAACCTCGGCAACATCAAGTGTGTCAAATATCATCGTACATTTTCTGATTATTTACTCGTGCATTTGCCTGAAGTGCGATACAAATAGCTCGTGGTGCTGAAACCCCTGTTGTGCTGATATATGCCATGTAAACTGACCAGCACAATTACCTTGAGTACTATCTGTAGTCATTGTTTTTCACGATATCAGTGATTTAAAACCTTGATTCATGAAAGAAAGTAATGTACTTTCTTCTGTGATAGATGGAACCATTACGGGCATCCACAATGATAATTTTTCTATCGTTATTGTAGATTCATCAACAACCCCATCTGCTTGCCAGACTGCATCGTTGTCTGTGTCTTTTCTGACAAGTACTATAGTGTGTTTAGCACCAAATGTAACCTTTCTAATATCTCTGCATAATCCAAAAATATGAGATAATGGAATTACACACGACAATTCTCCATTAGCGTTCAACATTGACTTACGTGCTGCAAATCCAAGATTGAAATTGTTATTTCTTGATAATACTGCATTTACGTCTGCGAGTCCACCTGCGGCTCTTACATTACCAGTAGTTAGATCTGTGTGATCTGCATGATCGGTTATATCCTTTGCAAACATCATCGATGGCCCAGCTGATCTTGAATAGTCATCAAAGTATCTTGCTAGACCAAGTATCGTCGTAGCAACATAAACATATTGCAGACATGATTCAATATGTTTTTCATCGATGATGTATGTGGCACGGCTGAATAATGCCATAATACCATTATTGGCAAAAGCAATTTTAGTAGCAGCTTCATAATTTGTATCGTCTACTTTTATAAGTCGACATTCGACTTCGATAAATGCCTCAGCGGGTAAGAAATAGCGACTTGTATCTTGTTCTTGTAATTCTATTCTTCATCGTTGATTTCGTTGTACTGCATCGTAAGAACAATATTGATAATCGCGCAGGGAATAATTTTTACGAACTGGTTCACCCATATCCAACGCTGTATCAATTTCACGCTTACACATTTTATTGTAATTACTATGATCTAAATTGTAATTATCTACGAAGACCACTTCATGCTATCAGACTAGCGGTTATGTTATCTTCTTTTTCATTTAACGATGCATCAGCCAGATCCATTAATCTTTGTGTTGCGGCCTGATTTATTATTTTACATTCATTTGCAAGCATAACTTCAGTACATGGTAATTTCAGTTGTTTTTTTCGTCGTAATGACCGTACAATTCTGTCCTTGACCGTCGAAAACGCTTTACCGGCAAGATCACCGATTGTGCTAGGAGCTTTGTCGAGAATAACATCGATAGCTTTCATTGATAATTGTTTTGCAATTGGCATTGCTTTTGGTGCTATCCTGGTAAATGAACCCCGAACAACATCACCAACTTCATCTCCGTAGGTTATTTGATAAACTGGTAATCGTGAATTTACTACTATGAGCATTCTTGGTCTACGATACGTATTGTGTACTATCATTTTATTTAATCATTCACCATGATTTAAATTATGTGTCAAGGGATTTAGTCCTCTGTAATTTCATCGATAAATTCCCGATAGGTATTTATGTCCATGATACCACCGGTAAATAATCGTCGACAGATATTAAATATTTCGTTAATAATTTCATGAGAAGTATTTCCAGCGCGTTTTCATCCTATGAGAATTTCTAGTTTATCCATGTCAGCGATGACGCTGTCAGGGCAAGTGATAGAATAATTTCCCAAACCACTTCCTGTAGTAGCGCCAGAAGAGTCATACCCAGGATATTTTTTATTTTTACTTGGAGAAAGTATACTACCCAACCATCTAGCCTTTTCTTGAATCTTTTCTTTTATCGGTCTCTTTGTTTTATTCTCTATTTTTCTATGTTTTTAAAAATGATGTGGAGAAAATTGTTGTTGTTAGATTTGCTGCAGAGGTGTAGGAAGTTGATACTGGGAAGGTTTTTGTTCTATTTGTTGCAAAGGTGGAGGTATTTGATACTGGGGTTGTTATTGTTCTTTATTCTGTTGAATTTCTTCTGAATAAAATCTTTTTATATCGTTAATATAATCATTATATACTGGGTCATCATTTCCATCCTGACTTGTATTGTAGTACACACGATATAGCCATTTAAAATAGTTATCAGTATTTATGTTAACATACTCGGGTTTTAAAATTTCAGACTTTTGAGAAAAACTATTAAATGCAACAAGAGAAAAATTCTTCTCTTTAACATATTCCTTAAGATCTTCAATAATCTTCAATAACACCTTCCTTAAATTTACTAATCAATTCAACATTTTTTCTTTTTGCTTTAGGTTCAGATGCAAGTTTTTCTTTCACGTCAGCATTTTCAGTGTAAATTGTATCAATATCTTGAGGAGGTTTTGCGACAGCTATTCTAACAGGAAGATCTTGTAAAATCTCTTGCGTTGCCCTAGCGGTTTCTTGTATTGTCCCAAGAAGAGGTTTCTTTTTTCTGGATCAGTGATATCTCCCAATACAACTTTCTCAGTTGTTGCAGTAATAGGTTTAAATAATCTTTCTGTACCTTCTACGTAATCAACTTCGACTAATCTCTCAAACGAATACATGTTTTGATTGCTTCCTGACGTTTTCGAGGTAATCTAATAGTATATGATTCTCCGATATTTTCCGATATTTGACATATATATATAAATAATGATTTAATTACATGTATCGATACAATATTTGGCTAATTTGTAGCAGCACCGAGGAAGAATATTACTCAAAGTTCAAAATAGTCTCCGATTGATCGTTTGTCTGAATTATTCATTTTGTTTGATTTATATACAAGATTTTTTTAATCCTCAGATTGACAATTTAACACATGGAGAGAGCAGCAGAAGGGTCGACTACAACATTTGTTTGTGTCAATCTAGGTGTAGTCATTGAACTGACTTCTATGTTAGTCACCATTAGTCGATTTGGTAATTGAAAAGGGTGACGTTTCGATTTAGTCTGTTCACCCTCTCTGCTGCTGATATTTAAGTTCACAGTTTGATATTTGAGAATGAAAATCTTTTAGCTGCCTTTGTCAACAACAAACCCGCTTGACAATCAAGTCAAATCCACTTTGGTGGCAAACTTGTTCAGATTCATATCAGGACATCGTCGTGGACTTTCTGTGTAGTTTTCATAATGTTAATCGGTATTTAGTATAATATTAAGCGTCATTTCGAAGTGATAATGTACAATCTACAGGCACATGTGTTGGTCCTTCAACAACATGAAGTCCACATATTAATCAGTCAATCTGAGTTTACAACGATATCATATAATACTAAATATCAATAATTAACAACTTCAGGTGTTTGTGCATGCCCATACAAAATAAGTCTTTACATTACAATATATTCGACACAAGTAGTTCCATGTCGTGTTGACATCGAAGTGCCCTGCTTAGGTTGAGTCAATGACGAAAGTTCATTCCACATAAAAGATACAAGACTTTATCATTCGCGAGGAAATGCAAGTTAGTTATTGGAAGCTACGTCTCTTGCGAATCGTGTCGATTAATCCAATATTCTTTCCTGGTGCAGTTTGCAAAAAATCCCACCAGCAAAAGAAGTTTTCCTTTCTATCGAGACACTATTTTGACTTCAACTGTCATGTTTAGGTTCAGTCTAGATGTGGTTCCCATGAGCCTTAAATCAGGTTCGTTATCTGTTTGCATCATCTCTGATTTTCATAACTTTAAAGTCACCGAGGAGTTTTTTGTTTAACTGCAATGAGCTGATAAAGTTCCGATTGTATCAAACAGAGGTGGATAATTCACTTTCCGTTTTGTAATATGTTCCTTATTTGCTGTGGCCTAAGGCCCAGATTAACGTCTTGTCGGAAAGAACCAACACAATCCAGCTGCATCTGTTTAATATTACTCAGATCAATCACACAAGCATGGACGTACATGTCGAACACAGACTCTTTGAAGCAAAACGTAATAAATCAGATACAACGTCGTGAAATTGTTTGGAGAATTCTTCTGGTCAGTGTCGATGTTTTGATTAAAAAACAATTCTTTGTTGGAATTATGAGGACCGTTTGTGGACAACACAACTCTACTATCATCACCAAAAGCCTAATATAATTGGTGGCAGTAAGCTTACGGGTTACTTGTCTGTGTAGTTAGTTTCGAACATCAATCTGTGAGCATCTCTTCAAAATCTCATTCTATATAAAGGCATGCATGTACAATAATGATAACTAGGCTGAGGATTAATCAGTTCCAAATGGCATACATTCAATTTCTGCATCATTGTCCTAGTTATAAATTCTTGGTATCAAGGAAAAATTGTTTGTTTGCGCTGCGCAAATCCAGGACTGAAATTGTTCTTGTCTGCAAAACTACCGTTTCTTAGTGTCTATATTTGCACGATTGATGTGTACTTTTAGTCATCTACGTTGTTGTATCTGTCGAGTCCAAAATTTATCCCGGCAGTGTAACGTTTGTAGACCACAGTTTCCATTTCCGTTTCATCGTACTGCCTTCGTTGTTATATCAAATACTATTATTATTGGTGGATTAACTGGTAGCAGCAGTGTCGCCCTGTACCGGTTTTCCCTAAACAATCAAATAAAGTTTCACGTGGAAGAAAATGTCTTGCGTATCCTGCATTTATAATTAT
Source organism: Unio pictorum (assembly GCA_030141615.1). Lineage (NCBI taxonomy): Eukaryota > Metazoa > Mollusca > Bivalvia > Unionida > Unionidae > Unio > Unio pictorum. Next base: position 932,796 of record JARLTB010000097.1, read on the forward strand.
TTTTCCATGATGGGGAGGTCACTGACCGGTTTCGAATAATACTGAACATCTTTGGTGCTACTATCTACCATCCCACGTACGTTCATGTCCCACACGGCATCGGGTGCATCTTTGAATCCAACAACCAGCTTTTACTTATACATTATTTGTTAGATTCATACAGCCTTCCCGACCATGTCTACAACTTTAATTCGCTTCTCATTGTCAAATTCGCAATAATTTAATCGTCATGGCATTGATGATTGGTATCCTTGATGACTTTGTATGTCGGAGGTAACATTTGTGAATTTGATGAAGTGAAACGTTTGCTAGATTTGTTAATAATCGCTGTCGTTCCCAATTCACATAAAGACTTTTGATGCTATTAACTACTAAAGTGCATCCTGTCTTGTTATCTAGTGATCGAGATGTTCTGTACTACTGCGAACAGTGCGTTCCCCTACATACATGCACTGGCAGTCCCATTTTTGTCAATGCAATTAGACTCACCCTTAACAAATGTTTTGAATTTTCTGACTGTTAAACGTGTGATTTGTTGCCGCAACTGACTCAACACATTGTTTAATGAACAACATTCGAGTTTCTAAGGCGCCTCATGGAATTATTGATGTAATTCAAGCCGAACACCTATAAATTTCGATGATGGTTTATATCCTGTTGGAGTGTCTGACATGTGCTGCTTAATGCCTCCTTTCGCATGTCAGAGTCACCAACATGAGGTACTATAACTTCAATTGAATAATGTTACAAAACCGCGTGTTAGAGATTCGGTGTCCGCTAGGTTATTGTACTTCTGTTTATCCTTAACCCATGTTAATTTACAATGTACTCTTTGTATACTCATATACCCTTGGGTTGCATCAAAATGAAATAATATCGATTATCGTTACAACTTTACAATAAATGGCGGTTTGAACAAAGAGAACACATTATTTTGATCATTTCACACTGAAATCTAAACACCTTCCTCTTTTGACACATAAAAGTAGATGCAAGTTTCTCTCATGCCCTGGGGTCAATGCTCTCAGCAAGATAGTTACAATTGTTAAAAGCATTGTTTTAGTTACATACAACTGTTCCTGTCACTAAAGCATCACTATCCCAAAGGATCTATTTCCATCACACTGACCACTTTTTAAAAAGACATTTGTCGTACATGTTACTGTAACAGTCATTTAAATTTATTTAAGTATGTTAAAATAAACTAAGGTTAAAGTATTTCTAATGTAAGTGACACACCGCCACTAACTTAAATCATTTGACAGTCACTAAACACAACCACTAATTTACGCAAGATGTCATAGATCAATCCGCACTTGAGGTTTAAACTTCTGACGTGGGTGTAAACCAGCTTGACATGCCAGTACTTCAAAACGTCTGGAATGCTGGTATCACTGTCATATTATTCTTGTTAGGAATCTCTGTCTCCAAACTAGTATTTTCTTTCATCTAGTTTGTTGTTGTTGTGGTAGGGTTTAACGCCATTTTCAGCACACGATAGGCTATACATGGTGGCCAGTATTATTGGTGGAGGAAGAACCCGGGGAAACCCCCGGAAAGAACCACCGACCCATGAGACGCTACTGGCAAGCTTTCTCACATAACTACATTAGCCGAATCTTAAACTCGTTTTTAACTAGATTTTAGTCAGAAATTGAAGTAGTGATAGAGAGATGCAAAGCTCGGAGCCACAAATCAGCGGTGCAGACAGTTAAATTAATGAATACACAAATTATGATATTTAAAAAAAACAACTTAATATAATTCAAACAGTAATCTCTCAAATACAATTCAGCTATAAACTAGTGACGGCCTAGTTCATCCTTTGAATTATTGTGTGAAAGTTTCCATTCTGTTCTGAGTCCTACTAATCTGTATGTTTCTCCTTTTTTCGTTTGTCTCCCTCCGTTCTCCCTTTAACTTCTCCCTCTGTCCTTCCTTTTCTCTTTTTTCTCCCAGAGACTTGGACCAACTGCTGGGGTAATTCCCTCAGGTCCCTAAAACTTCTCTTCTGTCTCCCAAAGACTCGGACAATAGCACTGAGTAATACCCTCTGGTCCATACAAGCTTCTAAAGAATACATACAAGGACATTAGCAAAGCATATTCCCTTTGCTAAGTAACTCACTCTAACATTAATATCATCAGATAGGCCATTACCGTTTTTGGTCACGCATTCGTGCCCATGGAAATACACATTATCCCTGCTAATCTTATTATATACAAAACAATATCATATAATCAGCTGCATAATCGGTACATTGCACTTACACAGATATGCACATCCATGTCTCTGATATATCCATACACATGATACTCCTACAAGAATACACAAATAGGCTAATTTCTATACTAATGTTGCACACCACAATGATATACAAAGTTTATACTTCAGTTCAACATTTGCAAATCTATAATATCAAATGAATACATGTATGAGGTTACCACGAATTAACCCAATAACGAATTACAAGTTTAATTCTACACATCACAGTGTATCAAACACTACGAATGAATCAAACTACGAAGGTCATTTTACGTACTCAAATATGTATATTTACCGCAATAATTAAAGTACACTTACTTTGCATTAATATTTCACAACAATCGAGTAAATAATAACTAACCTGTTTCGAAACTCCTATTATTCCCAGAATAATAATTCCACCAAGAGAAATTGTCTCGGAGCAGTTTATTTTCATTCCGTCTCGCAAAATAATTATAATACTACTAACTTTTTGGTTCTCAAGATGATGTATTTAAACTCGATATTCTAATGTTTGGCACGCCTAACTTAATTCTGATTCGAGGTTGGTTCCCAATGATCCGACATCGTCCTTCCCAGCCGCCTGTCAAGGATGTGCACGATACAATTTCACGATCCCATTTTCCAAACGAGAAATAGCCACTTACCTGTGACCAATGTAACGTAACTGACTTTGGCAAAATTAAACCGCGCGTCTCTAGTTTATGGCTATGTCAATTAAATGGCTGGAAACCTCAGACATTTTGTCGGCGAGAAATTATAGTTTCAGGGTCTAACATACCCATGCTAAAATCTGGTTTCTTCTACAACGTGACAGTAATCCTAAAATGGCGATTGATTCACCCAAAGGGGTGCCGTTGTTTCACAATCCAGTGTAAGAAGACTATGACAGCTGCCAGTGTGCAGAAATGCAGCAGCACCTTAAAGCGTACTCAGACCAGTTACTTTTCCGCATTTGGAAATCATTGCAGGAAGCAATTGTGTCTGGTTGGATAAATTAATAATTAAAGATTTGTGAGTGGGTTGGATATGAGTGAGGAAACGTTACGCCGAATTGCCATCACTAACCCAGCCTGACCTATCTTCCTCCAGTGGCACAACTATGTCGAGACGTATAGATTCACGCCCCGATGAAGTGTATTGCCATCACGCCGTACTGCACCTGATGGGATGTCGTGCTGAATCCACACATCTCGTTCCATTGACCTTCACTACGTGTCTGGATGTCATGCATTACCGAGATTTCACCTAATAGCACACAAAAGTAATGTTAGAGACTGAGATGTTAATATGGGCATATGATGCAGAGGGGATCTGACGAAATTTCCTGTGACAAAATACAATTATCTCATCATAGTTTGTCTTAAATGAGCAATATTTTCAAATATTTATGCGACAATCATGGCTTTAACGAAACTTCATTATCATCTCAGTATACTATCACTAGCAGTTATATTTGTTGAATCTTTCATGAGGATGCTTTTGTAGTTTCTATCATGTTGATCATATAAAAGAAATGTAAGCTAAACATATGGAAGGGTATTTTTATCTGTCAGAAAACAAACAAATGGGACGTAATTGAGTACTTTCTTATGTACTGTTGGAAACCTTTAAGATTCACTACCTCACCGACATTTAAGAGGATGGATGCTATACGTATCATCGCCCACATTCTAACATAGTTCCATGAAAAAGCTTACCAACCAATTAAAATTAAAATCAAGTTAGCATTATCACATCCGCAAAAGTAGGACTCTTTAATGTAAGATTTGTAGTGTAATGTCTTTTCACTCTCTGACTGATCGGAAGACATTTCAACATAGGAAGAAGAAAGCAGCAGCATCCTGGTAGGCGTAAAGCTTGAAAGACAACATTCGTCACAGGGAATTCAATATATTGCGGCAGGCTGGAATAAACGTGCAGACATTTTATTAAATTGTCAAAGCTGTATGCCAGAAAACATATTGTTGAACTCGTGAATATCAGGAACATGGTCGAGATAAACCTGACATCCGTCAGGTAGATTTTATCGCTGACTGTTAAATGTAACGCAAGGACGGTTCTTTCATAATCGGTCCCATGTCAAAGAAAAGTTATAGTATTCTATATATGACCAGCAAAGAATGTTTAAGTTCTGCTTCCCATTGCATGATTTGTGAAGCGATCCGATCTACATTCATAGGTGTATTTCTATATTTAGTAGTATCGGCTACAGACTCCTAACGTGATCGAGTATATTATAATGTTTCACAAAGTAATACCTTATACTAAAACGTAAGCTGATACGCAGATGGATATAATAGATGTATGCACTAGCACAATACTATAGGGAAAGGATTTCTAATTTGTTTATCAGAAGACCGTAAAAATATAAAATGAACATGAAATATATTGACATGCACATGATTTCATCCTTAAGATTTCGAGACATAATTATGAGCTTTGAGCTATATGTGCTCGACAACACATTTAGAGTCATTTGTTATTACAGAGACGAACCGAAATGCCGTATACCAAAATAAAAACCAATATTTGACTGGATGTTTTATTACTAAGATCGAAGGTTTCAAAATTAATAATGAAAATATAGGCTAAATAGATTTGCGAAGCATTTTGATGAATGGCAAAACATTTAGGTTTATTTCACCATCAGAAAACTGTATATTTAGCTGTAAATTAATTAATGACAATATGCTTTAAAATGACACATTGAAAGATTGTTTAAAGAACTTTCTGTTCATTTAAATCTGTAAACAAATCTCATCAATAATTTCAAATCACTCATGCGTACTATTTCTTATACATGTTGGACAAGTCTGCTCAATACTTGCACCGAAAAAACTTTCTTGCTGGATCTCGTTTACGTTGTAAAACAACCTCAAAATGAATAGGTTTACGGAATATGTGTCTTATAAAATCATACTAGTTTCATACGTATAAATTGTACACAACATTTCCTGAATGCAAGTGATCGAATTTACTACCGTATTATGCTCGTCTGAACTCGTGTCTAAAACATTACAAGCATTATATAAATTACACAAGACACTAAATATAGTTCAGTTTAAACTGACATATGATCTGAAACCTTGAAAACGTGTATTTAACTCTTAAACATATTTTACGTTTCGATGATATTGATAGACAGCTACAACAATACTATATTTTAACATGCATACTGTCCAACAATTTAACACAATTAAATTGTACTGATTCATAGAGCTGAAAATGACAGACATATTTTTAAAACAAACACCTGCATCAATATTAGTATGTAACGCTAAATATATTGCATCAAGGAAATAATATGTCATTGCCTCTTTTATTTAATAAAATAAAATTTTAAGAAAAACAAAACATGCGCAAAATATCAAAGTAGGAATACACTAAATATCTCGTCTGTACCAGTGTAAACAATATTATATAATGTTTCTTTTGCAGCAGTCGTGATGACATATAATGATACAAAAAAAATTAAATAAGAATATCTAGGCAAAATGTTATTTGTCAAACAGTCTAACAAAATTAACACTACAATAAAATATGTTGAAATCAAAGAATGCCAACAAAATATATTCTTATATCAATTCAGTCACAACTATCATTATTATTATGAATATTATTCATGTTTCTGTATTAGTTTAAATATATTACTATCAATTACAAGTATTACATAAGGGTTGCATGGGCAAGTAAGGTAACACATACTAACAGAAGAAACATAAAGAATGACACTACAATAACAATACCATGATATGTAATGCCTTTACAATTAATAGGGTCCATAGGCAGGAATACTAGCGTAATTGATTGTCTAAGGGAAGGGGATGTTTCGTGTTCAACTTATTGTTTAAATCGACTAATATAGTACAAAGGGTGATGGAATTAACAGTAAATACGATGCAATTTAAAAGTGTTCCAACATAACTTGGCGAACAAAATTTGTTTAATTGGTAATTTTCGCCAATATATGATTCAAATTATTAAATCAGTTTTGAAGGCACATAAATTGCACCGCTCAGATAAATTGTCTAATGGTCACACAAGATCAAATGGTACATTTGTTGTAACTCAACATCAGTATCATCATCAGTATGTTGATATAGTGTGGTCGTTGAAGAACTGTGCTGCTGAACTTCTGACTATTTCCCTCCACTTGTCTAGAGCACGTGCCAATGACTGTCGCTCCGCAAAACTTATGCTGGTAAGCTATGTGATGTTATCTGTCCACGCTTTTATCTGTATACGTCTCCGTCAGACACCCTGGACGCTGCCATGCAGCACTGTTGTGGATTTACTGTTGGCTCGAGTGACATGGCCATACCATTGAAGCTTTTTGGTTTTGACAGTGGTGAAGAGGTCTTCATAATGGCCTATTCTGTACCTGATGTTGTTACTAACTTCTTAATTTGTGATGTGGTCCATGTAGGAGATGCCACGGATGGTTCTGTAACACCTCATTTCAAATTCATGGAGTATTCGTTGTAATTCTGCTGTCCGGGTCCAGGTCTCACAAGAATGCAAATAGATCGAGATAACTAGAACTCGTAATAAGTTGATTTTAGTTTTCATACAGATATTCTTGTTTCTCCAGATGGGTCCTAAATTTGACAAAGCTGTTCTTGTTTGTGCTGCTCGTGACAACATTTCTTAGGTTGATCCCTCTTCGATACTTATGGAACCAAGACATTTGAACTGGCCCACTGTTTGCAGTTCATGTCCTCTGTGGTTATGTGAATGCTGCTAACGTATTCATATGCTGCTCAATAGCAGCTGAAAAGACATTTGATGACCAAAAGTGGTTAGACAAAAAAGGAGACACATTAAGTTCGTTGATTCATCTTTAAGGTTGCCTGAATAAGGTTGTATTGCATGCATATATATATATATATATATATATATATATATATATATATATATATATATATATATATATATATATATATATATATATATATATATATGGTCTTTCAAATCGTATTTGTGAAACATTGTAAAGCGATATTTGGTTCATACCGGGTTTGTAATGGGTTCTTCCTATACTTACACTAGCCACCATTCGTAGCCCATGTTAAAAATGGAAAAATGGATTTAAACCCAAAGCAACAAAATCAAAAACTTGTCGATTTGTTACAGAAATCAGTTACACATTCCAGCAACAAAACGGATGAACTTTATAAGTAAATGAATATAGTATCTTAAACATATGTTCGAAATAATATATTCGGGACATTTCCAAATATCACCTGATGAGATTACACAATTTCCAGTACGCCAGAAAATACATAAGTTGAAATGAACAAAAGGTTACATTTTGATTGACTGCAAACAAAGTGATCAAAGATACATATACTTTTTAGTACAACATAATTCTTCTTCTTCTTCTTCTACTTCTTCTTCCTCTTCTTTATATTATTATTATTATTAATAATATTATTATTATTATTTATATTATTATTATTATTACTATTATTATTATTTATATTATTATTATTATTATTACTACTATTATTATTATTAATATTATAGTTGTTGTTATTTTTATTGTCACAATGTACATGAATTGAAAAAACATTTTGATATTATGCATATCACTTATTGTTTAGATTTCCTGAAGGAAGTAAATCTTTATTTTAAACTATATCTTGTATGCCATGACCTAGAGCATTTTGATCTAATGTAAATACCGCCCCTTATTTTCATGATCTTTTCATCTCTACTCATCACCATACACCATTTACATCTCCCGTTGATTGGGATACTTCATATTTTAATGTTCCTAACATCTTATCATTTTATGTTGAACTATCTGGTTTGTGATATTGCTGGTCGATATTAAACCTTTTAGTATGTTTAATCGTGTATAAATACAACCTATTGTATGGCGCTAAATAGCCTAAAAGTGCTGGTGAGCCGTTAAAAATCAATAAATCAATCAATCTTATTGTCATAATCATAAACAAAAGTTTTGGGAAATACCATTCCATGGGCATTTGTATCAGCTGACAACAAATGTAATTGCTTTCAATCATGTATATACGAAATATCTCAATCGGCTTGCGGTTAGTTTGTTTAAGTGGAAAATATCGCAGCATGTTCTCTCTTTGCAAAATATATGGGAACTGAATACGCTGAAATCGGTTATTGTTTCACCGGGCCTAAAAATGTTACTTTTTGTATTAAAAGCCTTCTTGTATAAAATATAAAATAAAAACAAAAGTAAAGACTAACAGATTAACAATTACACAGTTTATTTATACATTGATGATATATGGTTACATGCTGTGTCTAAGCAAAATATTTTGCTTACATTTGTACATGGATGGGTGCTGCATTCCATGCAGTTTAGATAATATATTATATTTACATCAAAATAATAATGATTTAAAACATTTGTTGCAGTTATCATGATGTTGGCTCACAAATATAATCTCATATAACATTAAAAGTGTAATGAATTCGGGGTGGGTTGCATTTTGGGCATGCATGTATGTACACTAATATATGATGCGGATGTGGCTTATATTCAAAGCGACAAAAGAGACATCAACAGACCGAGAAACAAATAAGAATATAATGATTAAGTAAATTACAACGTTGGAGGAAAGGGTGGGATAAAAAGTCCATTGGAACACTTATAACGCAATGTCAAACGGATTAATACACTTTTTATTGTTTCTCAAGCAGCCCCGTCTGGCAAAAAATAAACATCAGCATGACACAAACGAAACAAATCCTTAGTAGATGTACTGTTTTTGTTCAATAACTCAACATAAGTGATTTAAGCTAGTAGCACATTAGACATAGCACGTGTCCGCTGCCTTTTATGGTTTCTTTCATGATACATGTGAAATGTGTTAATACGTTTGTTCTATTAAGCATTCATGGTGAAAAAGCATATGCAAATACAATTATAATGGTAATGTATACGGCAGCAAAAGTGTAACATCCTTGCCAAATGAATAAAGTGTTATTTTTGCTTTGCATGGCAGAGGCACCGGATTGATGATAATTTAAGTTTCAACATTAGCTTCTCTATATAGGAACGTGCATTGTTTGTAAAAGGATGAAGCCGAGTTAGAAATGGATTAAGCAAAGTCACTGAAAGCAAATCGATAATGAAATGTATATTTATAATGCAATTAAATGAAGAATTAATATATATTTAACAAAATGGTGCGCGCCGTGATAAACAACTGATATAAGGCAATTATATAGTATATAACTGAACCTAATCAGAACGTTAAACTTACGCGAGTAAAACAATTAATTAATTAAAAACAAACGTCCTTGATGTATGATATATTGGTTATAACCATAGGTGTTTACTGTGTATAATTTACCCACATATATGAACTGTGCTTCATATATCGCAAGCTGTATCAGAAAGTACAAGACTTTTAACAATAATATAGACCAGGTGGATACATGTATTGTTGCTTATGATGCATAGTTAAACTGACTTTATTTATTTTATTTGAATTGTGTCGTAGTGTGATACTGATATTGCTAAATAAAATTAAACATGTGTAAGTAGTGGCCTGCAGTTAATGACCACGGCCTATTTCCGGTTACAGAGCTTTCACTTAATAGTCAAAGACCACGAGGCATTACATACCCATCCCCGTCTGCCGAAGAAATATGAAGCGCCATTGTATTCAAGGCTGTTCCTTACATTGCGTTCCTTTGCGTTAACAATCTACTGTCATCCTTATCAGTCTCACCAATAATTCCAATTTTTATGAATTAAACGAATTTCCTGTAATATGATTGGATGTAAACGGTCACGTGATGTTGATCAGGAATTGTTTACACTTCGATAAATTCTGGAACTACTTTCGGTTTTTGAAATATAAATAAACATTGCAGACACGTTATTGTGAAACGATTTTGTCATCTGTAAAATATATAATTCTGCAAATAAATATAACGTTTACACTTTTTATACTTTTTCCAATATTCTTTGATTCAAATGCATAGTTTACTATACAATTTAGCATTCGTCTGCTACAACGTAACTGTGACAGTAGTCACATTTCATTTCTCACTAGATCACAGAGTGGGTCTTGTTAAGTATTAACGCTGCTGAGAATGACATAAAATGTTACTCTTGTATAGAATTTATTTCATTGTTACCTTTATATAGTAAGGGATAGCATCATCTTGTTCATATTTCCATAAAAATTGGAAGTATTCACTGAAAAAATCCATAATGATTTCAGGTTTGATTGAAATTTAATTTAGCACTCTTGTTGAGTCGGTATCAGTTGTTATTATATAAGGTCATGGTCATCTGACGTAACAGATGGGACTGACTAAAATTGAACAAGAATGTTGTCAGTAAACACAATGTGTTAAAAACCACAGTATCCATTGCCTATGATGTAAAAGATGAAGTTTATGAATAAACGTAACTGTGGCTGTAGTCAATTTCTTCGTGTGATTCTGTACAGGTTATGTATTACGGGGCGGTGTGAAACGCCGAATGAAAGGTAACTACGCGCTACGTAAATTTGAATGCATTATTGATAGAATAAGTTAATTTGACGATAGAAATGATAAAATTGGAATTATAAGGATTAAATGATCATGGTTGGGTATTTATTGATGTGTAAATTTTACCTAATCACTCACAAAGTTAACATAAAGAACTTCGGACCTGAATAATCTCATGTAATTATAATAACTAAAATGCTACTCGTCATTCAGTGCATGTATTGTATAATATAATTAAATTTATCATTCAATTTATAAACAGCCAAACTGAAACAGACTATAGTTGATCTAATAGCATGGCGATATATGAAAGGTCGAACTACAAAATTTTGAATCAATACTGGAACATGCAGTGCGATAAAAAATATTATCACACAACACAAACAGCGTTAACAGGAATGTGTTTTATATATAATACACACATTTGTTAACTAGTGTTTCTCTTTTTGAACAATGAATGACTTCTTGAACCTGTTGTAAGATAATTTGACATTCAGGTTTTTAATTTTCTTTAGGAAGCAATCTGCGAGCATTTTTGGTGTATGTATTGCACATCATTCAAGTAATACATCACTTAGTTGGGCAGATCACGCTGTAAGGTATGTAACTTAAATCCACTTTTTCAGCAGTGTGTAATCGTTGCTCACTATTTTAATATTGATCAAGACGAACGTAAACTGGGTTTTTTCTGTACGCAGTAACAAAACCAGAGCATGTATTACGCTTACACATCAAGTACACATAACTGCGTGCCAATACCTACTCCATATAAAGTGATGACATCTTGGAAAGTAAGCGCAATCAGAACTGCACTATTACTTCCAATAACAAAATTACTTCGTATTAATATCTGCAAATCAAACCCTGCTACAACAATCGCCCTTATTTTTTACCCACACTCGAGTTGCCTCGATCCAGAAAAGATTTGCCGTAAAATCAATGTTTTACGCGTAATTATTGCGCTTGGAACGTTTACTTTATTCAGATAGATGAAAGCGTTGGACTCTGTTTCAAGGCCATATTCCATTTTGAACAATTATTTCTCAATGATCCGTATTCACCTCATCACTACCTAACGCTTATTTTGATCAAGTATTAGTTTTGTTAACGTGTCATCACTTTCCTGACAGCTTAAGCAATGGATAACTTTTCACACATTGATGCTGCAATAAAGCTAATTCTCATAGTCATGTCTCAGATGATTTATGTGTCAACATAACTAGTTTATTTAGTTATTACAGCTTTATAATTAATCCATTGATTAATTGCATAATAAGAGTGTTCAAAGCTCGTTCCTGGCATGTACCATACGAAACACTTTGGCATGCCTTTTCCTAGGTACCAGCATCAATGGACTATCTAACACGATGAAATTTGGAACGAATTTCCTGTACAATCCTATTAAACCAAGGTGCGACTTAATGTGTCGTGGTTTCTAGATTAGGATCATTTGTGATGGCGTCAATATTGTCAGGGCGTTTTAATGAAATAACTTCCCAGATGTATTAACTACATGGTAGATGCATTAAAAAGCTCAAATATTTGTTTCTCCAGACATGCGTTTACACAAGATTATAATCAACAAAGGTATGTACGTTTCTCATGCTTATGGTGTATGTATGTATGTATGTATGTATGTATGTATGTATGTATGTATGTATGTATGTATGTATGTATGTATGTATGTATGTATGTATGTATGTATGTATGTATGTATGTGTGTGTGTGTCTGCATGCATGTATGTATGTATGTATGTATGTATGTATGTATGTATGTATGTATGTATGTATGTATGTATGTATGTATGTATGTATGTATGTATGTATGTATGTACGTACGTATGGATGCAACTGATGAGGAATACTCACAAATAAACAAATCTGCATACTACATAATATGATATTTCTGCGCTAACCACCTAATCGATTTTACGATAATATATGCATTCGAATCAGATGAATACCTTTAACACGAGTACAATAATTACATTACACACACACACACACACACACACACACACACACATACACACAGAACGTTCATGGAGTTAATAACTGGTTATGCTGGTAGTTTGTTTAAATTGACCTAAGAAAGTTTGGTTGCAAATGGAAGTATCTAATGATACTTCCAATTATCATAGCAATCATCACTGTACATAAAACAGTAAATAAACAACTATTAGGTTTGATATACATTATACATGTTTAAATAATACAATTGAAACTATAAACAATATGACTGTTAATAAAGTCATTAGAACACTTGAATTATGCCTAAAATGGACACACTAACGCATATGACAGAGTACTAATAAAAGCCAACTACGCAAAAATGGATTTCATGCACACGTGTCTGTAGGTGAATGTATATCAGCATGTCTGTTTTTAATCGACAGTGTCTTTGGTTGGACTTCAGACTATTTTGTTTACTCATTTATTTACTCATTTATTATAGAAAGGCCAGAATTTCTTGTATTACAATTTATATTTTGTTTTGGGTAAGTCTGATAATCAATAGCACTGTAAGGTACGACTAACATCCAAATATGAATGGCATGAAAACACCGATATTAATGAGCAAATCCTGCGAAGTGACAAAAGCAATTGCTACATATTCAATCAGACAATGATGCATATAGAGGATATTAACAATGGAAAAATGCATATAATCTACATTACAATATAAAACGTAACAACATGCTAGAAAACACACAGTGAGGTATACCATGGACATATGCATTCCTAAAGGTATAGTCGTGTATAACACACTAGAGAAAGTAATATATTATAAGGTATGTATGAAATATGACAGCGCGCACATAGGCTGTATTTCAATTAGGATTGCATGAAATGATGAAACATACAGATTAATTTATAACGTTAAAATATAAGAAAGTATTTACAATGTGCATCATCAGCGCAATATTTAAACCATATAAAATTTTGAAACGTGTACTCAAAATGATTAAGAAGTGATAATTATAAAGATATCAAACACATATACCGTTAGCCTCCGGCTATGGATAAGTCCGGATGCTTAATGCTCTGTAAAGCTACTCTGTTTCAGATGTAGGCGGTTTCCAATATAATATATAGCCTAACATGCACTGTCATATTTGTTATTAGTATTGTTGGTACACATTTTGTATGCGTATAACAGAGTACTAATACAAGCCAACTCTGCAAAAATGGATTTAATTCACACGTGTCTGTCTTTGAATGGATATCAGCATTTCAGTTTGTAATCGACAGTGTCATTGGATGGACTTCAGACTTTTTTGGTTACTCATTTATTATAGAAAAAAATCAGAACTTCTTGTATGACAATTTATATTTTGTTTTGGGGAAGACTGATGATAATCAATAGCACTGTAAGGTACGACTAACATCCAAATATGAATGGCATGAAAACACCGATATTAATGAGCAAATTCCGCGAAGTGACAAAAGCAATTGCTACAAATTCAAGCAGACAGTGATACATATAGAGCATATTAACATTGGAATAATGCATATAATGAACAGTACAATATCAACAAGTACAACATATTAAGAAACAACACAGTGGGGTATATCATGGACATATGCATTCCTAAACGTATAGACGTGTATAGCACACTAGAGAAGGCATATATTAAACGGTAAGTATGAAACATGACAGCGTGCACATATACTGTATTTTAATAAAGATGGCAGGAAATGATGATGCATACAGATTAATTTATATCATTAAAATATAAGAAAGTATTTACAATGAGCATCATGAGAGCAATATATAACCCATATACAACTGGGAAACGTTTACTCAAAATGCTAAGAACTGATAATTAGAAAGATATCAAACACATGTCTTGTTAGACTCCGGTTATACGTAAGTCACTATGGTGAATGCTCTGAAAGGCCGCTCTGTTTTAGATGTAGGCGGTTTCCAATTTAACCATTAACCTAACATGCACTGTAATATTTGCTATTAGTATTGTTGGTAAACATTTGGTATCTAAGATCATAGGTGCAAGTTTAAATGCGACCAGGTTGATATAGTTGTTTTCTTGTGAACACATGTACTGCCATATACCTTAATATGTTATATATAGTAAGAATATTTCGTATTACTATACTGTGTGATTTTCATTGTACCATGTTTGTGTTTGCTACATAAATGACAAACAAGTGCAGTAATTTGACTTAATATATCACCGCTCTGGTGGCCTAGTAGTTAGAGCGTCCGCCACGGAAGCGGGAGGTTGTGGATTTGATCCCCGGCCGAGTCATACCAAAAACTTACAACAATGGTACTAACAGCTGCATGACTTGGCGCTCAGCATTAAGAGGTTAGTGTTAGGACTAGTCGGCGAGGTGTCAGGATAATGTGAGTGGTTGAGACATCATGCTACATGTCTGCGGTACGATACCCCATTATTAGATGCCGCAGTGTTAGCCCCACCGCCTCAAAGTTCCAATGAATAACCGGTATAACTGGCTTACTTATTATTGATGCTTATTTAAAAACAAACTGATTAATATTCCATTTGTTTTTGCTATAGTATTTCATTATATGAATATCGTTGACAATGCACGTCCGTTTCTTTACTAATCGATCGTTCAATGTTATTAAATGATATCAGACTTTTGTGGGTCGATATTATTGATACAATACGCAACAGAAACCGATTAATGTGTTTCAGAGATAGAGCTTTTTATAGTAATATCAAATGTTACCGCATATTGTCCTAAATCTAAGTTATATATAAGAATTTAATATTTTTGTAAAACGTCTTATAAGACCAAAACCCTAGCTCGTGACACCGATGCGTATTTGATAACTTTGCGACTAGTCATATAACCATCTTTAGGAACACAGTTGCAATGCCATGTCCATACCAGGTCTTTAGATATATGACGAAGATAAATTGGCTGATATCCGTACCAAGATATATGGGATTTGAGTTTATTGGAACGATATTTTCCTTACAATCTCATTATTCGAATGAAATGATTAGTTTACTTGTCGAGATCCATGGGATAAGCAATTATTGGATCATTATGTATACAGTTATATAATATCTGGTTTACTCGGAACAATAAAACTGTCAATCTCGGTTGCATCTAAAAGATTATGATCGGGATGTCTAGCAGATTGTACGTTTATCGCATTTCCATTGTCAGTATTTGTATCGCGTTTAACTGCATCTGAAAGAAATGGATCGGTGTTTTGACCACGCTCCCCAGGATATAAAGGAATCGAACCTTCGGTTGATTTATTGTCTTTGTAGGAATCAGAAGAAGAAGGGTCAGAATATATATCAATTACATATGGATCTGAAGGATTTGGATCTATGTATTTGTTAAATTCAACGCTGTTTAACCGTCTTGGCTCGATATATTCACTGCAATTTGCAGGATCAGAAGGAATAGGATTAATATAGCCTTCACGTTGGGCAGAATCTGAGAAGCTTGTCTCTAAATCTATAGAGTCTGAATGGGTTGAATGGGTGTATATTTCCAGTTCTTCAGAATGATGGTGTCTTGGAATTGTGTTTATATCAAATTCCATGCGCACTGATTGAGCTGGATCGACGAACTCTCTTGGTTCCACATTAATATCTCTTTCTATGGCAGTGAAAAGGTTTCCTCTTGTATTAGTTACAATTGTCCAGTAATGTTCCGATAAGGTTTCCTCTTGATGACTTTCATCTATACCCGAATGTGCAATTATAGTATTATTTGATACTCTGGCTACATGCGAGCTGAAAAAAAAAGTTTTAAATTTCTCATTGCAATCACCCACATTATTAACATAATTGAAACGAACGTGGAAACTTTCTCAATGCATCTCCAGTTACATTTCTTGTCATTGAATGGCATACATGGGAATAATCTTGAACAACATTCGATAATAACGTCATTATTTTATCTTTTGTTTCGATAGTTATTTAAAATGAAGATTATAAAACTATAATTCTAACATCAATGCCTCATAATATCGTATATTCTGGATTAAAGCCATTATCAATTAATTCTAACATATTCGGATTATTCAAGCTGTGAGATATACTTCCTCATCAATGCAATTTCCTATATATGGCACTAGAAGTAATAATTGCATTTTTGTATTGTTTCAGTACCTGTGAGTTAACAAATGTAAAATGGATACGTAAGCTCTAGTAAATTCGCATCAACACAAACTTAAACAGCCGTTATAGCGCTTTCTTGTAATATAGATATTCTTTCTCTGGCTCTATTTCTCTATGTTTAATGTTACACGCATATACCGGTTCGCCACCAGTCCCCCAATGCCAAAATGGTTTGTTCAAGAACTATGTTGAATAATGAACAATGAACATTTTAAGAAACAATTTAAAGTGTAATAGTATTCTCTCTATATCTCCATATCTCTGTGTTATAATGTTGTGGTCATATAGTTAAAGAAAGAAGCAAACTTTAAGAAAGAATTTTAAGTTTAATGTTTGAAGCCGAAACTTCAATAGGAATTTACAGTATTATGAACTAAATTCTAAATAAGCATGAAAAAGTTATGATTAAATCCAAAACAATGAAATGTTCGAATACATTTCTGATCCAAGAATAATCTGGTTAGTCAACAATCCTGGCATACTATAATGGTTTTGTCAAGACAAGTTTTGTATAATTAACAAAAATATAAGAATCGAACGAGCACGTCCTATTTGCAGCGAAAAATATATTTGAAAACGTTTTCTCTCAAATTATCTATGTAAAAAAAAAACATGAAATACTGAATTGAACATATGTAGTATGAATACAATTGAATAAATCCTAATTAAGAATGATTCTGATTGATCAATTCTCTCCTTATATACACAATCAATAACCAATTCCAGTTATAAGTCTCAATGTACCTTACCTGACATATCTTACTACTCAATATAATATTTCATATTAGCTATTAATGCCACCTAGCCATTCCATAAAGACACAAAGTAATTCCTCAAATAACACACCTAAATGAAACCTGTCCAATGGTAATAAGTCCGACACTTGTGAACATATTTGATAAATAACACGTACGTATGCATCTGTTTATATACATTCCATTTTACTTCATGCAGAAAGTTTTTGCTATGCTTAGAAGAATAAAATAGTTCTAGGTACCAGTGTTTATATTTCTTCCGTAAACAGCAAACAACAGATACAATCACCCCAATTCCTCCAATGGTTAGAACGGCGTATACCAGGTAACGTATGTCTGTAAATGATTAATATACATGCTGCAAAAAAATATAGGAGCAAAAAGTGTTAGCGCTAATTATACATTCTATATGTCCTTCAATTAAGATAAGCATAAATATGTGGATAGCTAGTTCTTTATTCAATGCATATTTTGTCCTTATACACGCGTTTAACAGCTCGTCATAAGTAAAATTAGAAAAAGCATCCTGCACATTTACGATTTATTTATCTAATTGTTGCGATCTCCTATTGTTTGCAATGCGTACAATCTAGTCCTTTCGTTCAATTCTTTATTCTATTATTGCTATTTTTCGGGCAGTTCCTTTTGCGATTTTTTACTTTTAATCTAGACATCACTTTACATTTTCACGTATAATATATATGCTGGATGGTATTTAATTTAAATGTTAACGTCGCTATAGTTTAAGTTTAGAAATTGTTCTGAGCTAAATATTAAACTAAAACAGAAAGTATTTTCATACAAAAAATATATTTTACATATGCAACATTGTATCGAATGAGACACAATTTTCTGCAAATGCATATGAGCCAATCAATTTATATCAGAGCGAAACTTCTTTATTACCTATGATAGTGGGTTCTCTATCCTTGTCTACTGACAATTCCTTTTGACGACTGTCCTCTGCAATGCAAAAGGGTGACATATTTTAACAGTATAAGCAGTATTTAAGTTTGTGCGTGTTGTCGTCGACTGCGCCTCTTTTTTACCTAGAGACTAAGGTTTTAAAATTGAATACAGTAACTAAAGTATATTTGACCTATAAAGATTTTAGAAAAAAAAACAAGATTTGCAACCATTTTAAGAGACAATTTAGTTGGGTTTAGACAAAATAAATAGCACCAACATTGAGCATAATGTCTGAGTTTAGCATTTAGGTTTATAACATGTATCAAGAGAAATGGTTGATTAGACAATGCAGTCTTATCAGATCAGAGTGCATGTTAGCAGAACGTGGTGAAGTAATAAAAGCACTTCTTTCCTGGTCCGTTTCTCATTCTGTGATGTCAGTACAGTTTATTCTCTGTCTGCTTCAAGTTTAGCCACCCTGGACGCTGCCCCGAAGTACTGTTGTGGATAAACTGCTGGCTATAGTAACATGTTTATACCGGTTCATCGTTCGCTTTTTGACTGTATTTAGGAGGTCATCATATTGGTCTACTTTGCGACTGATGGTGTTACGCACGTCTTCATTTTTGATGTGTTCAATGTAAGAGATGCCAAGTATGGTTCTGTAACATCTAACTACAAGCTACCGGATTTATCGTTGTAATTGTGCTATCATGGTCAATGTATCACATGAATATAACATGATTAAGATGACTAGTGCTCTCAATAGTCTGATTTTTTAGTTTTCAGACAGATCTTTTTGTCTCTCCAGATGGGTCTTAGCTCCCTTTTTGTGCTGCTCGTGGTAAAATGTTTGCTCTTGGTCTCGACTGCGACACATACGAAAGACTTAATATCAATCATAAAAGAGCATTGCAATGCTCATCAAGAATATAAACAATATCTTGCCAGATGACGCTTTATACATACAGGTCTACTATAAGCAAGGTGCAGAAGCTAGCACTGCAGTGCGCCAATGAACACTACTGGTTCTTTAGGAGCATCTAGTCATCAGCATATATCGGAAACATCATAGGCATGTACGATGATATATATAAAGCTTTGGGTACCACAAAGAAAGTGATAGCACCACCATCCACAACCAGGGCAGGTAGAAATGTGCTCCAGACAGACCAACGTGACCAACGATGCCCTCAACGCTCATGGCCCAACTGAACGGTAATACTACAGCGCCAGAACTTAAGCAGACTTTAGAGAAGACGTCCTTAGATAAGACCCCAGGGAAGGATGGCCTCCCAGTCGGAGTTAGAAGTGTGGCTATAGCATGTTGCTAACACACTTGGACGACCTCTTCTGCCAGTGCTTAGATGAGATGCACTTCCGCAGTATTTTAGAGATACCAACATCGTAACCCTGTACAAGAACAAAAGCGACGGAAGTGACTTCATCAACTGAAGTGGCATACCGCTTCTCAGCATCGTGGGTAAAGTCTTTGCATGCGTCATCCTGAACGGACTGCAGATGCTTGCTGACAGAGTGTACACAGCAGAGCAGTGCCGGTTCCGCGCATAGAAGTCCACAATCGAAATGAATTTCTCCGTCAGGAAAATACAGGTGAAGGATAGAGATCAACACATATCCCTCTTCCTGGCCTTTATAGAACTCAACAAGGAGTTCGATCTTGTCAGCAGAGCCGGACTTTTCACAATCAAGAAAAAGACTGGACGCCCTCCAATGCTGCTAAGCATGAACCAGTCCTTCCAAGCTGATATGAAAGGAACAGTGCGGTACGATAGCTCAACGTCCGACCCTTGAACATCCGCAGTGGAATGACATATGGTTAGATACTAGGCCCCTTGCTCTTCATCGTAACGCTGTAATGCTGAAGCGGCCTTTCGGGATGTCCACAAAACAGATCTACCGGCACACGCAGTCAGTCGGCAAATCGTTTAACCTGACACGATTAAAGGCAAAGAGGAATGTGCGTGAAGCAAACATCAGAGGCATGCTTTCCGCCGACGTTGATGCCCTAGCCACTCGCACTAAAAGCTGAAAATCAGTACCTGATGGACCGCCTTGCCAAGGCATGCGGAGGGTTTGGGCTGACGATCAGACTAAAGAAGAAAAACGTCATGGCCCAGAACACGGTAACCCACGCATCTTCATCAACAACTATGATTTTGATGTAGCTAGTCGGTTCACGTACCTCTGCTCTACCTTCACCAATAATATGTTGCTCGATGCTGAGCTCAACAACCAGATTGGACGGCATGAACAACTATCTCCATGTTGTAGCAGAGAGTGTGGAACGACAGAATTCTGACCCTGAGCACTAAGATATCCGTGTACCATGTTTGCGTGCTGAGCACTATCATGTATGCCAGTTAAACCTGGACAGTCTGTACACCTTAAGAGACAGGACAGAGCGCATTTCAAATACGATGTGTCTGACGCATACTAGGGATCGCTTGGAGTGAACGTGCCAAGATTCTCGACATGTTCACACTCCTCCACCAAAGTCACATCTGATGGCTGTGTGATGTAGGTTGGATGGAGTACAGACAGATACCAAAAGACATTTTTTTAATTCAAAACTTGACTCCGGCAAAAGGTTAATAAGACGGCCACATCTCCGCTTCAAAGATTCCTAGAAGCTCGACAGGAAAGCCCATGCCATCGATGTCAACACATGGGAAGAGCTTGCTCTAGACAGAACCAGTTGGTGACAAGCTCAGAGAACTGGTTGAAAGCCAGCGAGGACAGACTACTATTGCTAGCTGATGATACGCGATCTTGAAGTAAGAAGAATCAGCCCCAACACACATCAGACCCAACGTTTAAAGACTGTCACTCCCATGTTTACTATATATCTACTTCAGAAGCTGCACAACCACCAACAGGGGCATTTCTCATTGGCAAACTTCCATCATCGCTCGAGACTAACTGATGCCAACAATTTGTATCAAAGTGTGATCTGTCCATAGGTCAATAATAGGAATGTATAATCATTATTTCAACTACATTCATATAGATCACTGATGCATTATTAGACGTTAATCATAAATGACTTTCCCAAAAAAACAAATGACACAGTATTAGTAGTGCCCGTCTTCTAAATGAATCGAACATGGTCCAAAATTGTGTCGCAATCCTTTTATTTCCTAGGTTACCTCCCTTATAATGCATAACAGGCAACATACGCAGAAATATGGAGTCAGACAAACAATTTATGTTGTATTGAAAATTAAAACTAAATATGCAAGAATATGGTCGTAATTGTAAATTTCAACTTCCTTGGGATCTATATACAGTGTTCATAATATCAATGATACATAGTTCAAAAGCTTGTTGACACTACATGTTAAATATATATGTTACAATGCATACACCCTGTGACGTATTTAACACTTCATATTTGTTCTTGTTGGTTTCTAAACCGATTTTATAAGTTCTACAACTCGAGTCTTATTAATTCTCTCTCTCTCTCTCTCTCTCCCTCTCTCTCTCTCTCTCTCTCTCTCTCTCTCTCTCTCTCTCTCTCTCTCTCTCTGCATTTATGTTCTCTCTCATCTTGTCCCTCTCTGTCTATGTCTCTCTCAATATCTATCGTTATTTCTCTTCTGCTGTCTCTACATGTATATCTCTCTGTCTATCCCCCTCTGTCTCTTTCTCTGTGTGTCTCTCCGTCTCTTTGTATGTCTCAGAGAGAGAGAGAGAGAAAGAGAGAGAGAGAGAGAGAGAGAGAGAGAGAGAATGAATTATTGAATGATCGCACCAAACTATTATTAAAATGAAAAGATAAGCAAGAAAGGTTTGCAACAAAGGCAACTTAAATATATGCTATACACAGGATTTCATCCTTTGTAGCTTCCGTCGTAGACGAATGAATGTCCAGACAAATACGTGGAAACATGATCATTATATATAAACAATTATCCTCAAATAAATCTGCTTAAGTTAACTATGTTTACAGAAAACAATTGTCTGATGATGTCTCTTACCTGACTTTAATGTAATATTAATTGTTTCCGATACGGTAGCATTCATATTTATTGGGTTTGAGGCATGACATGTGAGACTAACATTAGATGTCACATTAAGAATGGACAGTTCTGCACCTTCAAAGACGGTGTCTCTATTTGAGAAAGTCCATCTAAGCAGACAAGGGTGAAAGCAATCGGCTGAACAGGACAATGTCGTGGAACCAAATTTATAAACTTCTGTTTCATTCTCGGAATTATTTATAACAATTTCATCTGGACCATCTGAAACGAACGATCGATAATAGATGTAGCATCTCATTCTGTATTAAATACATCGAATCCAAAGATTAAATGATGATTTATAGTAAATTATTCACGGTTAAATTATTGATTCTATTTTTGGATGTTATTTATCTGGTTCTCCACGAAAATCCTGGTCCTATCGAATATTAGCTTAATGACAAAACTAACGAAACAATGTACAGCATATATACCGATTTGATGCAATGTTGAATACCAATAGTACATATTATCTGGCTTTCCTCCACGCTGCATCCCCTTGAAAATACAATAGTCCTCAAACTCAGAATGAATGTTTCTGGATAGGGTGAATTGTTGTAATGTAAGCGGCCATACATTTTACGTACAGTATTGAGAGTATTTTGAGGTTTTCATTATCCCAGTGTCATTTGAGTTCCAGCTTGATACTATTAAATGAAATATATTATTCAATTTTAATGGAGGAAAATATAACTTTGAAAGTTCTCAGCAAAGAGAGCAAGTTCATGGAAAGTAAGATACATGAAATGCATAGCCTATTAAATAATTAGGTAAGTATTTAAGACTTAACATATTCTCCATAATTTTATCGCAGATCGTGTTGTCAGCTTTAAATCGCTAAACTTTCTTTAGCCATTTAATCGCATCACATAAACCATTTAACATTAATATCATGTGTGTCATAATAGTCTTTTGAGTACCCTGTCAATTTCAATTTAAAATGATGCTTGACATTGATTTAAATTTTTTACGAAAGTGAAAAAAAGATGACAGTCTTTCCATCACTAGCATCTGAACGTACATATTTGAACAATTTGAAAGATTGGGTAACCTAATATGAAGTTCAGCAATTATTATATGAAATTCAATAAGGCTAGATATATGTTCTTAGCGAAACTAAAATGTGAATACATGTGAGATATGATAGAGATCAGTTTCTGTTCTATATTATAAAATGTATTGATCTATTTTAGTTCGTTGTAGTTGTTCTTACTTTGCCAAATGACTTCACCCAACCAGGTTTAAATTTGTATAAAGCATATTTAGATTGAAATTTAGATCTATGTCGGAGAGATAGATAGATAGATAGATAGATAGATAGATAGATAGATAGATAGATAGATAGATAGATAGATAGATAGATATGTAATTAGCTTACACGCACCCCACCCCTGCTAGATTAAATAGGTAAAATTTCGATAAACTAGGCGGAATATCCATTTGAGTTGTAGTGATTGGCTACATTTTGGTTGATTTTGTTTCGAATGTGTATTTCATTATTCATTTTGCTACCAATGGCTTGTTTTACATACTGAATGGCATGTCAGAAAATAGATTGAAATCCTAGTTCAACATCCTAACTTCTGATTTATCGTAAAGTTATCGAACGATTGTAACGATTTAGTAACGGGCATATGTTTGCAAATGAGGCAACAACTATCATTGCAACGGTATGTCCCCGAATCTGTAGTCTTTTTTCGAAGTTACCCTGGCACGTACCAAATGGTACTTAATATTCGTGTGCTTACGGTACGTATCAATGAGAATTACTTGAAATATAACTTTAAGAATTCGAACGAATCAATATGGTGCCGCTGCATACGTATTAATATGTTGAAGAAATAGAGCATGACGGTGGAACGTTAGAGCAAATGGTACGAGTTTTTGCTTCTTTACCGAGGAGTCTAGTTTTGTTAATAGCCTCCTCGATGTCATTTACTTAGTTCACTTTTAAAGGGCTAACTTGTCTAAAGAGAAAGAAACTGGTCAGGACCTGTTCGATGACTTCGACGTAAATCTACTCGTTGGGTGAAAGCTATTGGCCAGTTATAAAAGTATTCTGAAGTTGTCGCATGTTTCAACCCATTTTGATTATATGTTGTCAATGAATCTACATCAGCTTACAGATCAATATATGTTGCTTTGTAAAGACGTTTGTGTTCTAGCTTTCTCATGAAAATATTGGCAAACGAAGATCCAATATTGTGCCCATTTCAGTCCTATTAGTTTGTAGGAAAAATACAAACTTGTTAAACTTTTAAACATGCGTTAAACGTTTGACTAAATACAAGGTTGGAGTTGATAGATTAGGTCGACTATCCCATATGTCCTAGAAGGCTGTGATAACTTCCTGGTGTACAAGGAACATGAATAGAGTGTTATCTTGACGGTTAGAGTGTGGTGTTTTGTTGAATTGTTCTGTGTTTTATCTTGGATATATTACAGCAGTTTTTCTACGAATGGCCAATGGTGACGATCGTACATTCAGATCAGTGTGTGTAAAAAGAATAGCTTTTTTCGGAAAGTATTGGCCTCCCCGGTTTAACATCTTTGTCTATTTTAGGGAGTGAATAAAATATTTGTTGCGGAATATGTTAGAGCCATCGCGAACGGAGCTGGAATCACCAACATCGTCACTAAACGTCCCTTCGGGTGTCATGTTTTATGCAAAATTCGCGAGATCTTATTTTAGATCCAGAATATTGTATAAAAGTCGAGGCTCTTGACGTGTGAGGCAGGCAACTTAACCGATGATAGGTTTACAACAGTGTTGATATTCCGGTCTACCGCAATCTTTTTCAAGCGGAACTATCTATTTGTGGTCTTTTTCGTTCCTTCCGTGACTAAAACTTGTTTCTAATGTTTTTTGTATCATTTTCTCTTGAAACCATGTATGTGTATTTGTCTGGTAGTTGCCGTTCTAGGTTAGCGAAAATCTTCTATCAGCTCCATAACAGTGTTCATTTTTGGCAAGGGATACATGTTTTCATCTATTTCTGTAAAGTTAGACTCCTTGCTTATTTTTAAACATAAAATTATTGTCTATTCATTATTATCTTTTATGAATATACACCAAATCTATCGTATACTTTAATTAAACAATATTCGAAAATTAATTTTAATATTATGCTTAGGTAGTCATTAGATCACAATTTCGAGGCAGCCGCTTACTCACTTCACCTTTTTGTAGATTATACGATCTTTAAATCGCAAGAGTCATTATTTTTAGGCTACACAAATTTATTATGATAGTGAAGCAAACTTTGCCTTGTTTAATGGTTATTAATAATTGACAATCATTCATATAAACATAATTAATTGATAAAAGAACAAAGAAAAATCAACTTACATGTTTTCATTGAGAAAGGATCACTCTGAAATCCACTTCCAGGTTCTGTGCACGTATATGCGTTGTATTGATCATCATCTGATAGGTGTCTTATGAAAAGGAACATGTTGTCTAAAGAATATCTATCGCTGTTGACTAGCATAGATCCATTAACTCTCCAGGAGAACCGTCCTGTTGACGTACGGTATGAACGACACTGTAAGACTATGGAAGAATCTGATGCATTATATTTGACTATTACAACCCTTGGAGTCAGTGTTGCATCTGCAAAGGTGAGGTACATATATGATTTCCGTTGTTATGCAGATGGAAAGTTGTAATCACATAGAAAGAAAAGGGGTATCTTAATACATGCCCAAATATGACTAGTTTACGTAAACTCTTGTGGCAACAAATTTACTTCTAAATCAATGCTCTCTGTTGAGAAACATTTTGATTAATTCACCCCATGATGTCAGAATAAACATGTGTTTTCTTTTTGCATTCAGCAGTACCAACTCTCAAGGAAATATAAACTAAAAATATATGTTTTTATAGCATGGATTCAAATAACTTCGTTGCAAATATTCTCAATTGTTCTTCGGGTTTTGGTAGATTTATATGGCTCTTGATTCTAGAACAAACATAATTGATTATAATATGTCATTAAAGAGACTTTCGTATTGTTTAAAAATTAATATTTCTGCGTAATATAGGTGATGTGTAGCATTCATAAACATAATAATACATAGTAGTATTGTATAAACATATCGATACCATATTTGACTTTTATGACGACAGTCTCTAAAATTGTGGCGTTGGCTATTTTCGGATTCGTCGCATGACAAGTGAAAGTACCATCACTTTTTACATTGACTAACTTCAGTTCTGCGCCGACTCCTATGATGTTTTCTTTATATCTCTCAGTCCAGCTAATCAGACAATGAGGGAAACATTCGGCACTGCATACTATTGTTATAGATTCAAATTCTCCCACCTCAATAATGTTGTTAGATTTATTAAGTAAAATTGTATCCGGCCCATCTGAAAGGTGAACGAATGAGTTGATGTAATATCTAACATGCATTTTATCCAAAATGGATCACTAAAGAGTTTAGTTCCTGGTTCTTTACATGTATATGAGTTAGTTTGGTCTTCAGCTGTTAAATGTCTTACATACAGGAAAGCATTGTCAGGTAAATATCTATCACTGTGTGTTACCAGGTAGCCATTGACCATCCAGGAAAACCTTCCCTTGGGTTTAGGGAATGAATAACACTGTAACACTACAGAAGAATCCGAAACATTATGCCTGTATACATCTATCTTTGGAATCACGGTTTCATCTGTAAAAGTGAGAAACATTGGTTTTACTTTCATTTAATACAACTAATGATTGGAATATTTAAGAAGCCATATAGATTGCCGTTACAAACCTGAATGCGATTGTTTTTCTGTAAAATTTTCTTACACCAATTTACGTCGAATTCTCAATTTATTGTCCAGACCTTTCAAGGAGAGAACTTAAGAACCTACTGACAAATCCCATCATAAATGGGTAATTGTTTTTTGCAATGTCTTAATGCAGAACTTACATCGTATATATCAACCCTAAATACAGACACATTAATCTTGATCATGGACATATTTGAAACGTATTTGATGAATATCGGACGTTCAAATCTAAGTAAGAGGAACCCTAGTAGCAGTATGATTATTACGATTTTACCACGTTTTGTTTGTTTAGGCGCTAATACACATATAAATCTCTATCCTACATGACTTGGCAAGCGATTTAAATAATATGTGCCACCAATGCATAATTAGCATCAATAATCAACGAATGCATCAATCATGGTGAAATTGAGGTTATGACATATATGAGAACCCCAAAAGGCATAAGGAGACACAAAACAGACAGATCATCACTGCTTATGCTGTCTAAAACCCATGGATTTTTAAATAGCAGACAGACACATTTTTGACTTGTGGTACCGTATGTATATACGATGATGGCAGATCGTTACGTAACCAATGCTGAATTGGTCGATACTTCGCGCCTATATATAAGCAAAATGTTTAACCCAGGTATAACCGATGCAGATTTAGCAATCCAGTTCATAGTACGTGCCTTACAAATGAGAGAGAGAGAGAGAGAGAGAGAGAGAGAGAGAGAGAGAGAGAGAGAGAGAGAGAGAAATATAGGTTAGGTTTAATTCAATTTGCATCTTGCTAGAATATCTCATATATCGAAAACTAACTGCACTATTTCTAGTGAAAGAGGTGGAAAGGTTCGTGTAGCCTAAAAAAACCTAACTTTGCTTAACATTATTTCTTATAGTATGCAGTGCATGCCCGGTCATTTAAAAGCTTGAACAACAACAAGGCCTAGAGACTGCGATCCACCGGAGTATTTTGTTAGTGGACAGTTGGACAATCTGTGATATGGTAAGTATACCGCTATATCTACAGGAAGAATCAATTATGTGGTCCCATCGGACAAGGCTGACTGCCTTAACGACGTGCTAACGTGTCCGAAAACGGTCTAGTTTAGTCCACATATGTCGTGAAAGGTTGAAGCCAGGAAGGCATACAGATATCTAAGCTACTAATGTATCGATACAACTTACATGGATCTGCTTCCAAGTATTTACGTCCCAATATTTTCAAAGAACTACTTCAAAAGGCACAAACAATAAGACTGATTCTCAAAATATGTTGACGGAAATTATAGATCTAGCACAATTGTATTAGTCTTTCAAACTACTTAGGTATTAAACATTAGGCATTAAAGTCTACAATCGATGTCACGTTTGAATACACGTTATCATCGAGGCTCAACATATGTTATATGCGTTTACAGAAAACACTGATCAATCGATTATCATGAGGGTAGCCTTAGAAATGGGGCAGGTTAACAATTTCAAGCTGATGAAGAAAAATATTTAGAAAAAGTATGATAGGGTGCAAGACAAATATAGTCTCTGACTAAAAGTATACGTCTGAAGCGACTGAGATATTTGATGATTCTAGCAATTATTCTAGTGCACTTGTTCGCACACGTGAAAATGTGATGCTGACCTGTCTTAAATATGATCGGCGTAAGGGTGCAAATTAAGCGAAGACGGTGGTAGTTGTGTATTTTAAGTAATTACTTACAATTGTGCACGTACAAATCCTCGTTGAGGAGCAGTTGAATCTAATCTGTATATTGCAGGTCAACACGTGAATCTTACTACTCTTGACTTGTTATGTCTAGTTAGACTCAGAATGGGATCAGTCGCACTTTTTTACCACCTTCAAATTTACCGGGTTTATATAAATATATTACAGTCACATTACTTAAAACTGCTTGTTTTGAATGGTCATGTCGTTGTATTGGTATATTTTTCTGATTGCATTAACGGATTTCATAGCACTTACACGAGTTGTTTCAGTATTTAATGCAACTATCACACTTTGTGGCCTTGTAAACCACTCACAAAATCTCATAAAATGTTGAATTATTTCCCTTGCGTATTGATAACCAAATAACAGCTCAGCAAGCGTTCGATTAAATTGCTCGACAATTGCTGATCCCGATGAATTGTGGTGTGTCCTTGTCTAACTTTGATATTAAACTTTATTTTATAAATTACAATACTGAACAAAGAAATTTCTTGCCAGGATCAACCTTTATTATATTTGGCCTTCGTTGACCACCATATGGTCCAATTCCTTGGCGATAAATTCGTTCAAATGAAGACGCAACTTCAGTAGCTGTTTTATTTAATAATGGCTCTGCCTCGTTATATCTACTTGAAATATGAACGACAGTCAATGCATATTTGTCTGCGTATTGACGTCTTACAGTTGTAATAGTATTTTGTGTTAAAACTAATATATTTGCCTGACGAACTTAATTTGGAACGGTGACATCAACATGTGCGTACTCGATTTGTTTAGGCAGTGGTAGATACATTTGTCTTATCACCTGTCGTGCTAACCAATCTGAAGAAGCAACATGTGTAACGTTTTGTGCATCCGCGAGTTTAATATTCCCGGCTCTAACTTTCCAATATTCTCTTGGGTTATAATAAATCATTTACATTATAATGATAATCGTTTGATATATTACCAGCCCCTAATATCAGTTTACCTTTAATCGCAGATCTTACTAACCAATTAGCTAAAGATTAGCTGAAATATTTATTTGAAATATAGAATTCAATGCATGAAATAAGTTCACATCTGTAATATGTCATTGCTTCAAATCTTTACTTGCATAAGCTACATCATGAATGGAACACGCTTTATCAATTTAATTTATCGGATATTCACCAGGTCTTGGTTAGGCTAGTTTATCGAGTCGGATATCACATATGATTGCAAGACTAAACTAATTATATCCTGGAAGGCTTGTTTCTCCTAGGTATTTAGCCCATGGAAATCGTGGAAATTGTCCTAATCAAGTAGCTATATAACCACCTATTATGTTTGTCAGGGAGAGAAATTTATATGTTTGTGTACCACGTTTCACACACTTGCCTGCGGCCGCAAGCTATTCATGTTATTGCCATGATTGTTGTAGGGGGTATTTGATATACATTTTACACAATATAGATTAATATTATTTGTTATATTTGTATAACATGGATGTCATTGATATATCAGCGACATGAAAATAAGGACCAGTAAAACATCATCCAGCCATACCGAATTATATCAGAAGGATTATAATAGGTCCATCTGGCTCTCTTAAAACGCAATCGTTATTATTTTTAATGATCAGATGGATGAATTGGATAAGTTATAATTAGTAGCTCCTTCCGTTGATGCTCAGAGATGCTTCGTTGTGTTTAAAGATATTAATGAAAAAGCATCATTGTTGGACGAGGACAGCAATGGTGTTGTTAAATATTTCACCGACATTGATGAGACTCCATATGTAGATGACCTATATGGATTTAGTAATAATCTTGTAGTTTATGGTGATGATGATGGATAAACAATCAAAAATCCAACTAGAATATGTTTCAGAGACAAACATAAAAATACTGACATAATTTATGTAATTCAGCAATACACGCGGTGTCTAAATTAATCAGAGATAACTAATTTAGTCGTATTTAATGGAGTTGAAACATATACTTTAAGAAATATTCATCTTTCTTAGTGTAGAGGAGAAATGGATACAATTAAATGTAAAAAGTCTTTTCGCGAGCACAGTCAAGCACACACGAATTTATAGCAATTCATGTACATGATCGTAGATCAAAATATCGTATATGACTTGATAAATCCTTCGCTGATCAACCGCTCTTATTCACAACAGCAGAGGGCTTGACCAAAACAAACGTGTCACGGCGGTTAAACTCTCTTGCATACGTTTTAAAAACGAACAAAGACAACGATTAAGTAACAAAATAAGCTAACGTACTTAGAGAAACCCTCGGTTAGTTAGAGGCATTGGTTTGGTGTTATTGACTTTATATTTTCATTTTCGTAAGAACATTAGTGTAAAAAAGAAGTTTCCAAAAACTGCTGCGCTCGCCCTTCCTGCTGATCATGGTGTTTTCAACAGTACACGTTATTAAAATAAAGCACGCATCTCACAATCACTGACTGGATATGGACAAGGGGTCAGATTAATAACACTGGTTTGCAAGTTTCATTCACGTGTAGATAAGCTACAGTGGTGATGTTCGATGCTATGCCGTGATACGTTCTGACATGATCCTTTTGTTGGAAAATGTTATTGGTCGTATGAGGATGATTGATGCTCCTATGGGACATATATTCATGTTACATATTTAGAAAAAATGTGTTCTATCAAGAAGCAGAGATAAGCCGCATTTACATTTAACTTGCGAAATTGAAAATTCAGAAAAACGAACAACAATTGAGATACACTGGAATTTTCTCCAGCAACGTTGACGGAATTTGTTCAGTGTTGTTGAGACAAACACAGCTCGCGCATCTTAATGTGGACAAACATAATATCATTTATGTGACAAAAAGTATGCAAGTGAGAAGGGACGCATATAGAAAACTTAAAACTGAAACGTCTGTTCTGTTTTCATATTAGTAACAAAGCATCATTCGATTACCAGGAATACGTAAATGAATAATATCGCCAGTCATTTACTGGAATATCATCACTAAGGATGTGAAATATTTTTCGCGGCAGAAGATCAGTTGCCTGATGAAATCGGCATCGGAGCCGTACTAATCTTAAAATGTTTGGTCGTCTAGGCTGTGTGGTCATGCCATGGCAACACTATTTGGTCTTGATGTGACTGGAGTTGTAATTAACAAAAGCATCCATTATATGAACACCAACCTTAGCAATTGTCGGAGCTATATCGAAATTTTCCGGGGTGTCTGGTGGTGCACGCATATTAATTGGATTCTACGGCATTTTAAAATGCAATAATTGGTGAGACATAGTTCGAGACAGTGCAAGTTGAAACGGAACGTCAACAAAACCTCTGAGCAGAAATAGCGAATAGCGTGGTTGCAGATGCAATAAAAGTTGAGTAAAATATTCTTCACTTCCGTTGATCAGAAATGCTGATCATTATTGTATTTTAGATCGAATGAGCTGTAATAATCTTTTATGTTCTGCCCCACGTTACTTTTTTGGGTTCTGGTAAACGTCATAACGTCTATCCTACTCAAAAGTTTCTTTCACAGAATATTATTGCTAATCATTCATATGTTGCATGTAGTATCCAAATCACTTATTGGTTCATGGCTATTTGAAGCTGTGACGTTTGTCAATGTCCAAATACGCAAAGTGGAAACAAATAAATATAAAAGCCATACCAGAACATGTTCTTACTATCGATAACGATAAACACGGTTAAAATGCAAATATATCCATACCAAGTTTAACATAGATGTTGATTGTCTGGGACACTGTAATAGTGTCAATGACTGTATTCCTCGCAGTACATCTGTAGGAAGCGTTGGTTGACACGTTAACTAACTTTAATGCAGAATCTCCCATTGGGCTGGCTGTATACGTTTCAGTCCAGTTAATAAGACATGGCGGGAAGCACTTTGCCGTACAAATTATTGTTATGGAATCAAATTCATCCACCTCTATAATGCTGTTGGATGTGTTAAGCAAACTTGTATCTGGACCGTCTGGAAAGTAGAAGCAGAACTTATATACATTGTCTAAGGAACATTAGAACAGAACTGAGATAATGTCAAACGTCATCAACAAGCGAAATAACCATAATAAACACAATATTTAAGAGAGAGCTTTGTACGGACTGAGTTAAATATGGCATGCTGCATGGAATTACACAATGTTGCAATACGATTATGGGTGATGGTTTTGATGGCACATCTGTAATATGAACATGACAGTGATGCAAACAAGAGAACATACGCAGTAGATATATTTATCAAACAACGATGTGAAATTAATACCATAGTAAATCAATTAGCGCCTCTAACAACTTTACATTTATTCATTTCAAGGGTAAATGATACCAACTGATTTTGAATGCTTGCACAAATATCCAAGCAAAATATTGTTCACGTTATATGAACTAAATCGGTCATTACCACCACCACAAATAATAATACAAATAATGAATGTAATAATAATAAAAATATCAATAATAATAATAATGATAATAATAATAATAATAATAATAACAAAAACAACACAAAGAACTACAATACTCCTACTCATAACATTAAACTCACAGTAAACGCTCAATGGTACAGAGGTTTCAATAGATGTGCCAGTTACAAGATTCTGAACTTTGCATGAATAATTCCCAGACATCTGTCTTGTAACATTAGTTATTGTCAATGTATAGTTTTTAAATAAAACGTTTTTGTGGCCTGAAGACAAATCCAGTTTACTCCATTCCACAGAACAAAGGGGATAACAGTCTGTTAAACAGTGCACATCCACTCTATCTTTTTCTTTTACTATCAGGGTGCTTGGTGTGAGTTGGACGAAAGACGGTCCATCTGAAAGGATTATTAAAAATAATTATATGATTACAATGACAATAGACTTAGTATGCATTCTATAAATTTGGTAAAATGTGCGTCGACAAGGCTTCAAGGGGCAATTCCTTTACGGAACAATAACACTAAAACTATAATCAGAGCCCTAATAACGTTCCTAATAACGTTCTGAATACTATGTGGTCATCCTAATTCCGTCTAATCTAATCGAGGTTATAGTTTGATGTCATTGATCTACCAGTAAGTGATGAATGAATTAGGTATTTAACAGTTCAAGTCCAGGGGCCATTGACAAGGGTTTATCCGGTTTCCAAAACTGTGATAAGATTATTTTGCTGTTATACCAAATAAAATTGGAAGCAACGAGTTCACTTATTGTTGTTTAGTTTAAGAGAGTAAGTTCGATACTTTTGAAGTTATTTTTGAACCTAGTTTTGGACACATTGTTTGTGGACAATTTAGAATATGCACAAGATTATGCTTCTGATTGTAAATACCAGCTATCAAAAGCTTGTGAAACATAGCAGGAAATAGTTTTCAGAGTATTGAAACGTAAATGTAATTAGTGAAAAACAAAACTAGAAAGAAAATAAGTTTTCAAAATTAGTGTTAAAGTTTTGTTTCTCTTTCCCATACTTCAATGTCTTATTCGGTCTATGTATCATTGTCCAAATACAGTTAAGAAAGGGACAAATTATATCATCGATGTTTCCGGGAGGCGGATACAGAAGCAACCCTGCCATAATATGGTAAAGGAGTATTTTCATCTAATTAGCTCTGTATATAATCCACTTGTCCTGCCCCACATATTGACTATTTAGGTAACGCGTTCAACCAGATTGTTGTGACTTTGGAACAAGCAGTCAGAAGTTTGAAATATTAAAGAATATGGACATTACATTCTTACATCTATATCCAAAGTTAAAGCGTATAATATTTTGAATTCGAACATTTGTTTCCAGATGTTCCCATTCGAGCAAATGAAATCAAACAAGGTGTTTAAATTGTGATTCAAGGCTGTTTAGCATCGACGTTTTGGATGAATTCTCATAAGCAATGAGTTTGTAAACACAGACACTGATTATTTGTTTATGATTGATTTTACCAAGCAAAATTAACTCAACATAATTGCGTGCTGAAACCACACAATATTTTTCGTATGTGCACTGACTACATAAACATAACGTATTACCAAACAGACTCATTTATGATATAAAACAAATCGATGCTTGTATTGACAGAATTGGGAATGAAAAATAGGTCACCAAGTTTGATTACTTAAAAGGATTCTAGCAGCTAACACTACTGAAATATCGAAGAAATTTTCGCAATTCAGGTTAAACTGTATAAATACAAAGTTGTATCATTTGGTATTGTTACGTGCTTAGGCTCGAATAAACAGTAACATAGAAAGAGTGAAAATAACAAGCTTGTAAAACTTAATAAGCAATTTATTGAGTACAAATATTTTTCAAAAAAGAAAAATAAACTTACGGTTTTAAGAATCAATTCCAAAATTAATCCAAAAATAATTCAAAATATTATCCACTAGAGAAATTGCAAAAGTCCTGGTAATAAAATGTCGAAATAGTTCTAATTTCGAATTCCAGCGAAGTATCCAAAATGGAAGACGATGTCACTTGATTTAGTCAGTTCTTGTTAATAAAATCGCTATGAGCTCACCTCGTTCCCAGATAAATAATACAATAATTCCTCTTGATCCAAACGAATTGACACAATTTCCAGTACAAGGTAATGTATAATAACTCAAAAAGACACAACTTAATATTGTAACAGCTCAATTTTCTACTGAATAGCTCGCTCCCAAAACATAGTTTTTATATCTGATTTTACGTAAACAAGGGGTCACGTGATCTTCTAAAAACTATCAGAACAAACCTACGTTCCAGAAATCACGTAAATACCATATGACCCAACTAAAATTAGAAAGATGTTTATATAAAACTCCACAATGTCCTTGGAACCAACCAATCATTTTAAAAGCTGGTTTACAACTTTGAAACCAGGTCAGAAATGAGGTCAACACCTGGTGTTCACTCTGTAAAGTACAGGTCACCCCCCCCTTCAATGAACGAATCTTAAAACGTAAAATGACAAATTTAAATCTAACAAACAAGCAATAAAAATATATATAAATTACTTATATCAAATATACGTAACAGTATGAAAACTTTTTCGTCTACATTCCAGCGTTTAAAGATCGCCTTGGAACGTTCCAGAGATTATTTGTGTCAATAAGGGAGACAATTTTTAAAATTAGTTTTATTTAAATAAAAATGATTTTTTGTTTTTCCGAGCTTGTGCAAATTGTGGAGTATGACAAATTATTATCATCTTATGTTTGTAGAAACTAATCCTAAAACTATCTCCGAGTTCCCTGTGCCTATCACTAAAAATCCCCTGATGCTGGATATTATTGGAAGGTTTGCTCAATATATTCCTGAACTGCGGAGCCGCGGATAACATTTTTAAATAGGAAGGCCAGGTGGTGTTTGTCTGACATATGTCAGGAAGGATTTGCTAAAGTAAATGATACACTCAAACGTGGAGAAGTTCTTAAAGCTCCATATATCAATCTACTGATCCGAATGTATACTGACGCAAGTCTTATAGAGGTTAGTGGACTAATAAGTCATAGAGACAAAAACGTTGTGAACCACTCAGTTGTCTATTTCTCTAAACCTATTAAATAAAAGCACCCGCTACCGAGTAGGTTTGTTTTACTTTATGTTCGCTCTATAACACTATACAAGTGCATATTAATTATACTCCGTCTTCAATTATTGTATTCAGTGATCAGCATTTCCTTATTTTCAAAGGCTGTTGATATTTAGTATGATGTTGCAAGACTATGCAGGACACCATCATATTTTCGAGGCATCCTCATTTCGTGTGTTACTGTTGTAAATCTAAGTAAGTTTTTCAGGTTTTACTTAGATACTCTTTGAGGGCAAATTAGTTTTGTCTCTTAAGTGAAATTAGAATGTGCTCATAAATTTAACTATAACAGTATTTCGGAACTATTTCAATGTATGTGAAGGAGTTTTGAAGAAAGTTATCTCGGCAACGTCGCGATTCTTGGCTGACCAGTCCATTTACAAATTTGATATGCATATGAACCTGAACATATATGAATTAATATGAACTTTATTCGAACTTACATAGAACTGTATCAATATTATTTTGGATCATTTCTTACTAATGTAAGTCCTCTCAGATGTTTATAATTGTAATGATTAAACCGTTTGACTAAGTTTGCAAAGCTTGATAGCGTTGCTCTATTATGTTATAGTGCAGTAAGAGACTATACTTTATAAAGCCTGGATACTCCCACGTGAAATGGTCTAATATATGGAAAATATTCTTTCTTAAAATAACAACTGAATTAATCTGGTGAGTCACGGAAATTTGGACTTAATGACATAAAACGAACCGAAAAAGTATACAAATATTTATTGCATATATAAGTAAACTCTCGAGTGCAATACCACAACAGGCTGAGGATCAGAATCTGATTAACATGATGCGGATCATGAAAAAGAACGAATTATTTTCAGAAGAATATTTAGAAGAGCATCCATTATTCAAAAATAACCACACAAAATTCATGAACTTTAAACGAACCAGTATTGCTTCTTTCTATGTTCGATGGATATAATTGTTTTAAATGTTAATATAATGTTACATTGCAGTCCATACATGTTTGATTAAACGAGCAAATAGATAGTACAATAATTGATGCAGATCGTTAATGCAACATCACCTACTATGCAAAAACAAAAATAAAATTGTAAGGAACACCTTTGCTTGAATTTACTGCAATACGTTTGATGATCCGCGGTATAATGCGACACATTATGTTTTAAATAATTAATGGCACAATAGTGCAGCTGAGGGTGAATTTGATTACAAAAATGTTTGGACAGTTATGTATATAAACTGATTAAATACTATTTTAAAGGCAGTTCTAGGGTAATATCAAGTACGTAGAGGTTCTTTTTATAAAACACGAGCTCTCTGAAATCTTCGTACAAAGCGTAACGAATCTATCGTCTCCATATTGAAATCGCGCTCGACAGTGATCGGCAGATCCCGAACGAATAACACATCATTCTGCTGACCAAAATTTGCATAACTATATGCCAAATTCTGGACACTGATGCTGATGACGTAAAACACAACTACGCTACCAGAAGCAGCAAAATGTCAAAAACAGTGAGTACGATCTACTTTAGATCCCGTTCTTTTCTCTTTATCATTTTATTTCGATTTTTAGTTCTAAGAGGAAAGGTTGAAATTTATTTAGAACTATTTCTTATGGTTATATTTAAATAGTGTCTTTTTGTGGTACGAGAATGTTTTAAATCGACGTGCTTTGTACAGTATTGCAAAAGCGGAAACGAATTCGTGGTATGCTTATCAAAGTTAATATTTATACCTTACATAAATAAGTTTTATTACAATTTGCGACTGGAGTAGGTAATCCGGGACAGATCATAAAAAAATGCACACGCACAAACGTACTGTCACATTGTCACTTAAAGTTTGACCACCGTTCTCGGTGTTTCCCTTTACCTTCATTATCGCGTCAGAGACCCTTTACTTTCTAATGTGATCCCCTGTTTTGATACCAAAGTTCTTTTTTATAACCCGGTTTTGACACCAAGGAATTTTTTTAATCTAAGACTTGTACCCCTAGGGGATAGACTGGTTTTATCCTTGCACATGTTTATAGGGTAGTATGCACCCTGAGTAAGTATACACAGAGATTTAGCTTTGGTACCCATCTAGGACTTTTGGAAGAAAAGAAGAAAAAGAAACCATTACTTAATTCAGCACAAAAAACATGCATCAAATCAGAAACTCTCATGTATTAATTTCTGATTTTCAAATAGAACTAGATTCTTCTAAGCTTGATACGTAAGTATGAATATATTACTTGTATACTGATGAAATAATTTTACATATCAAAATTCATTAGAGACAACTGGACTAAGGTAGTAATTATAATATGTAATACAGAAGATACCCACCAAAATGGTAAACTCAAATGTAGAAATTTTGTTATTACCTAGACTGAAATCACCTTACTTTCAAGTTCACGTCCGGAGCGACCTTTAAGACGGAGAGGAAAGATGAGGCATGGAGCAAGAACCAGAGGAAGAAGAGGAAGAAGACATGCAGTGCAGCCTTAAAACAGAGCTGACCAAGCTCTAAATATCGTTCAGACAAGGTAGACAAGAATGAGGGTAATTGTTTATTTATGCCTTGCAAAACAAGTATTGATCCACACTGTAAAATGTTTAAAACTTGGCAAAGACTAATATATACATGTGAGAAGTGTTTTGCACAACTTAGAAAATACTTACTTCTATTGAAGGATTATTTTACCAAACAATGTATGTTTAAACCTTCAGCTTTCCGTTTTGTTGCTACTTACCACCCCACCTCAATATCATTTGATATGGTAAACCATTCACAGATACCATTGAAAATACAGAGGCCGCCTTATATAATACATGTCATCTACTTTGTCTATGGTAGTCACTATACTTACATATATAGGGCTATTTGTTTAGGTAGCAAAATACATAGAGTCAAGTAAATAACTTCTTGTGATACAGATTTAAATTCCTGTGATAATCAAAATATAAACGAGCTAAAATCATTTCATATATAGGTAGAAGTGATCTATACTAGTCGAATACACAACACATATTTGATACTGTCAAGGTCAACCTGCCTCTTTTAACAATTTAAGTAATACATTTATAAATTTTATTTTTAAAAAAGTTCAAAATACATGTAATGACAAAAGGTCTATGAGATCTTCAGCAAGTAGATCTGACTATGTTGCAGTTTTCTTTAATGTTTTGGAGCCAGGATAAAAGGTAGTGTGGTGGTTATCACCCATCCCCCGACGCAGGATTGCCAAATTGGTGTGTGTGGGTGGAAAATGCATGGAGATGCCCACAGACCTGGAAAAGATGTGTTGTGAGAGACAGCACTGTATATCACTTTTGCCGGTAACGAATATATATACTTTTGTTTATAATGCTCATTGTTACTTAATGCATTATTCTTGATATGCTTAAGAGTTTATTTAACGTATAACGTTTCATGAATTTTAGCGAGACTTCTTACAAAATGAGACATGCTTGGATTATTTCTTTGCAATCACAGTGAATGAATTTTAAAATTGTAAGCCATCAAAAAACAAAAACAAAGTTGCATACATAAGCAAATGATAAGGAGTTTTTCTTTTTTACAATTGATACTCATCAAGTAGATTTTATTCATTACCTGGTTTCAATGTGGGTACCTCACTATGCTAAACAAATCTAAGCTGATGATGATAGAAAGATAAGATTATATCGTCATCTGCAATCAGCCATTCCTATTTGATCCCAATGCAGGTGTCCCTGACTTCTGTAAATGCTCCCCAAACACTTAATATCAGTTCTGGTTGCGATGGAACACTCAGAGCTCATGTCAGAATAAAATCTTTGCAGATTTGTTTATCCATATTTATTTTACATTGGAATTTTCTGATAAAAGAGTAATAAACTTTGAATACGTGCATGCTCCTAATTTTTTTTAAATATAATTTTTCAGGATTTTCAAGTTCTAATCCTTGATGAAGCTGTACATGCGTTGGACAGGATGTACCGACAGGATGTTCTTGTACTTGACGATGTAGTTGACTTCCTAATAGGCAGTTCATACTATGGCAGCATGGATGACTAGGGTCTGGACAGAGATGTGTCGTTCCCTGTTGCTGTGTCTGGCGGATACGTGACAAATATCCAGATGCTTTTGGACAATACACTGGTTTCATCCCCTCTCTGCTTGCATTAAATTTTTTTAAAACACTTCTTACGGGCACAGATTTATATATAAATGAATACATAATCACTTGACTTCATTCTTTGTTTTGTTGTTAGTGCACATAATATACCATCAAACAATAATGCTTCCATTTACATAGTTTTAAACACCAGTCTATTCTGGGTAAGGTCATATATTATCAATGTGAAAAGTTTCAGCATTTGCAGATACATTATACATTGTTTTCAACTACTGCCACTTACATTACTGTAATCTTAGCAGACGCATCCATATATCAAGCACCTTTCATAGATAACATAGCTAAAATCGAGAGATCTTCTCCTTCACCAAAACTTGAGATAATGGTGGTTCTTGAAGTGCCAGGTTTCTGCTAATTCTCCTGGGATCATCTTCCTTAAGTTCTCTTCTCCTCATACCCTGCATGTCCTCAAGTCGACAGATAAGGGCTTTCTGAATAAGCTCCCCGATGTGGGGATATGTTTTCTTTTCTTTGCAAGGGTAGACGGACCATCTGCCACTTTGTTGTTGTAACAGCGATGGTACCTGTTTTAAAGAAAATTTTATTTTCTTAACTTGTGTGACAAGCATTCCGATATGTTAAACTATATTTAGTTTTCACCCAATATTTGAGCCTCATGACCAATTCCTAAGGAGGGGTTGTTCTTGTTCATATTTGATCTATCTACAAAGTACTACTTGAGACAGCATTATTCAGCATTAGCACCCCCTCCGTAATCCCACCCCTCATACCCCCCACTTTGTGAACCACTGCTATATACGATAAAACATATTTGGAAAATAAATTTAAAGTTAAATTTCACTGGTGAAATATGAATCTACATTTCTCTCTCAAACACACAAAAAACATAAATTTTTAATATGACTGTGATAAACTTTCCGTCCAAAATTTTAGATGGAAAAATAATTGGCCTCTGAAATGAAAATGTATAGTCTGTGATGTCCACCTTAAGTAATATTCAGCTAATGACTTGCTCACTTTCTAACATATTTGTTGAGGGCCAGGTATTGTTTTTTTTTCTTTGTTTGCTTTCAGTTTTTTGTAAAGGGTTTTCTTTTGGTATTTTAATAGCACTTTCAACATTTTATTGGCTCTATGTTTCTGAGAAAATCCAAGCTTAGTGCTGCTTTCCAAGGAGACATCATGGCAGCTGATACAGGCTCACCCTAGGTGGGGTGGTATTAAACCTACAGCTTTTTAATATGTATAAAATTTAATGTCATTTTTTCTAAGGACTTCGTTATTAACCTTAAAAGAAAAAACAAATACAACTTTACACCATATTCTAAGCATACAAAAGGTGAATACAATAATTTCTAGGTATAATAAACACCTATTCATAATGAGTTATTTAATTATGTTCACTGCAATAGATTACTGAATTTTAAGGAGCTATTAAAAACGTATATTAACTATATTTGCCCATTGTCTTCAAAATTACTGATATCAGCTCTCATCATTTGTACACCAAATAAATGTGGCTCATTTGAACATAGAGGACTATACAATTATTGGTTCTCAAAGTATTCATTTACCTGTAGTGAGGGAAGTGGATGGTGGAGGATAAACAGCTGGGTTAGCCAGCACAGTATACTGGAACTGATTTGCCTAACCAAAACAATTACAGTAAACATAGCCTTTCTCCATGCATCAGGTAGCAGTTGAACTTGAGACATCCTATCCCACTTCTGAGAAAGTAAAGTCCATGGTATTTTTTTAAATTCTAGCTGAAACTAAGAAAAGTATGAAGTGGGGACTCAACATGCTGCAAAAGTTTTAAAAATGTCCTTCTGTCAGCATAACATTTGTTACATTATTGTTTTCAGTAACATGACAACTATAGCAACCACTTCCCCCAAAAAGAAAATTCTGCAAGAAAGTTTTAATTTTTACCTTCCTGACTCAATACAGTTATTGATGATGTCTTCATTCTTTTTGTATGTCGTAAAAGCACTTGGCCAGGTGTTGATCTGAAGCATGAAGATGTACAGCCCAGTGATTCTGCATGCTTTGGATAACTAACTGTTACATTCTTTGTAATTTCGTAACTAAAAATATGTAATAAATATACATTTGTATTATAATTATATTTTAAATCTGTTTCTTTGTGATTTGTGTTGAACACTTAGAACTAAAATACTTAATTTTAGCGAGGATACATAATAACACATCAAAAAAATAATTGACAAAAATAAAACTTACTTGATTGCAGCTCAGAACTGTAACTGATACAGTAACAACCTGCCAGCCATATATTTTGGTCGCATTATAATATCCTTTTCAATCATGACTAGAGATCCTTTTGTAATTGTAGTCAATACAATGCTTTAACATAAATTACTAGTAAGTAGTTTTACAATAAAATCTTAGCATTCACCCTATCATAGGTATGAGATCAACATTTTACTGGATCAGTTGAACATTAAACATGTATTATTTGTTCAAATGTTTACATGAATATGTTCTAAAACTTGTTTGCCAGTAATGTGCATGTCACATTAGCCTATGGTGCGTGTGTGTGTGAGGGAGAGAGATTATATAATTACTGATAACGCTTTTAAAACGTATCTAAGTTCTCTCGCCGAATTTAAAAAACCTGTCTCACGAAGATAACTGACATATGTACAAAATGACCTTATGAGCACGCTGTTATACAAAAAAATATATTCCATCCCAACATACAATACACACAATGCAGTCACGGAGTGAAATATTTTTTATTGATCAGCTGATCACATCTATTTTGGGAATATTACAAAGCAAATCAAGTCCTTGTGCAAACATTGTATTAATAAAACAGTGTGCTTTGAAATATAGAAAACAACACAAACATACAGTAGGAACAAGATATTTAAAAATGGAGAACACTTATACACAGACATCACAGGCACTTGATTCTGGGAAACTAATGTGTATCAACATATAAAACAGACATTGGCCTACCTGTCGAATAACAACTTCGCCATTTCAGTGTCTTATACCAGTCCTAACTCTTCCATCAAAGCTCATCATCGAACAAACTGGTCCCCATGACGAACCCTTGATGTGTCCCGTTCGGTCTCTGACAGTTTTGTGACTTTTTTTCTCGGAAAGCGACAAGCGCGGGCGACCTTTACGTTTTTCACTCTCTCGTGTGTCCGCCATTTTTGTTTATGGTAGGTATTTGAAATTAAAATCACGTGACTCATAACTCGCCCACTGGAGGAAGATGACGTATAGGTTTTTGTGGTCACGTGCAGCTTCCGTAACATTTCGTGAAATACAAGTTTCATTAAAGCGGGTCCCCACAAAAGGTCATTTTTTCTTGTTTATTTATCAATTACCTAATTGAATCTTTACAAACTCCAGGTTTTTGTGAATTATTTCAACTTATAAGTCAACACATTCAGTAGTAACATGATCTGTGACATT
This sequence comes from Unio pictorum, assembly GCA_030141615.1. Classification (NCBI taxonomy): domain Eukaryota; kingdom Metazoa; phylum Mollusca; class Bivalvia; order Unionida; family Unionidae; genus Unio; species Unio pictorum. The sequence continues at coordinate 977,003 of JARLTB010000097.1, forward strand.
CACAAAATTGCAGACACTCTGCGCTATTGTGCCTTTAAAGAGTTGTTAAAATTATATAAGTAATCCATTATAAATATTCCCAATCAAATTCCCAACGAAACCGTTATATACTAATGTATCCATTTGCCTTTGAACAATAACCTTTAGTACGATATGTATGGACATCTCCCTCCTAATGCATGTTTTGCATATATATTTTCTTGCAACCAATTAGAGGAACGGTTATTCAGTGTTGTTTTAAATATAATTCTTGATTCTACAAAAGTTTATACTATAGTCTGGAAATTTTGTTTTCGTGTTCAATTCCCATATCTAACGTACTCATTTATCCTTATTATAATTCTTTCTAATAATATAAATATATGCATTTTCTAGCATATAATTTATATACTGTATACAACTAAATATGACTTTGTGCGATCACAGTCGTTATATTTTCTGTAGAGTGTACAGTTCTAGTGCACGTCGTCTTTCTTTTCCAGAAAGATATATATATTACAGACTTAGTTAATTAAAGAATAAATTTAATTAACATATCTACAACCTAATTCACACATCAAACTGTTTAGTACATTTTCTAACATCATTCCAATTAAAAAAAATAATTGCCACTGCTTTTATGGAAACTGTACACTAAGTTGATAAACCTCTTAACTTAGATGTAGATTATATGACCAAGGAAAGATTCCATCAAAACCAAATTAGTCAATAAGCACATTCTGGTCAGATTTATAATAAAACTAATGATTGCTATACATATGTGTGTATAATAACCTGTATAATTACCGAGATTCAAACAAGACTATTATATATATATATATATATATATATATATATATATATATATATATATATATATATATATATATATATATATATATATATTCACACCATTTACAGTTAGTGGTGATTTTCCAAAGTCAATTATATTTTAAGATATACTGTGATTTACAGTTGATCGTATCCTATGGATTCGAAATTAATTGTGTTGATACAGACATAGATTAAACAGGGGACTTGACTACATAATCTTGAAATAATATAATATCAGAGTAGAATGTAGTCAGATAGATTGAAGTACACATTTGATACGAGGAAGAAGAACAACAAGAAAATGAAACAATGGACAAAAGAAAACAATGAAACAAGAAAGAAATAAAGAAGGAAACTAAGAAATAAAGGAATAAAGAAAGAAACAAATAAACAAACAAGAACAGATACAGAAACAAAGAAACAAAGAAAAAAAAAGAAACAAAGACAACAAAGAAAGAAAGAAAGAAACGTAGACAGAAAAAAAGAAACAAGGAAAGATAAAAGAAACAAAGCGGTAAGGAAAAAAGGAAACGAACTAATAGACAAAAAAACAAATAAAGAAAGAAAGAGAAAACAAAGAAAGAAATAAAAAACAAACAAAGAATGTATGAAACAAAAACGCAAAGGAAAGAAGCAAAGAAACGAAGAAATAAACAAACAAACAAACAAAATTAACAAACAAATAAAATGAAATAAACAAAGAAACAAAAAACGAAACAAAGAAATAACAAAAGAATGAAAGAACAAAGAAAGAACAGAAAGAAAGAAACCACGGCAGGTATTCACTCACCCATTTGTATACTATAAGGATCACTCTCAAATCGGCCTCCGGACTCCAAACAAGTATATATGTCGTATTTGTCATCATTAGACAAATGCCTTATGGTCAGGAATTGATTGGATTGAGAAGACTTGGCATTGTTGTTTATTATAATTCCATTGCGTCTCCAGCGGACATTCCAAGCTGATATGTCGTTTAACTGAGACAACAGCGTTATTGATCTATCAGGAATATTGTGTGCAACTAGAGATATCTTCGGTAGCAATTCTTCATGTACTATAAACATAAAATAAGGGTCATGTACTAACTATAATAAAGATGTTGAAAACAATGTTCAACTTTAAAACACTTTAAACTGGTTTTATCTTGATTGGTCTGTATTACTTCTTAGACCATGTATTAAGGTAGACACAACATTATCATGCAGTTGAAATTGTTTCTATTTTATTACTAATGTTAATGTATGATGAATGTCATCTATATTTGTTTTAAGAATTGACTGTAATGCTTTGAAAGTGTAACTATGTTGTCGCCCATCTAGGAGAAGGTAAACTTTGCCTTCACAACTTCGCTGTTTTGCTAGTATACCCTCTGATGGAAAAGGTGAAGAGAGTAAACCCTAACAGAACATTGGGAGATGCAGTGTTTAAAGCGACTTGGCTTAGTTGTCAGTGTCATTCAGCATGAACTAAGAGGTCGGTGGTGAAACATTTCGCATTGGGGAGATGATTGAGAACGGGCAGGGACTCCTAGAGATTCATTGGCATGTATTGGAGGCAATCCTTGTCTAAACACTGGCACCAACTGGACTTGATCATAACGAGACGATATGCCTAGAACGCTGTGCTTCTTAACCTACCTTCCGCAGCGCTGTCTGCGACACTGACCACTTGCAGCTGTGCTGCAAGATGAAGATTCAGCCAAAGACGATACACCGCTCTAGGCGAGAACATAACGTTGATACAAAGTTGTCAAGGGACAGCTACATGTTTCAGACTAACTCCACCACTCTCGTGCCGAACATAGATGAACGAGAATACAAACGACACCCACGCCATATGACTCTAAAGGCATATCGGTCTGTCAGTGCAACGGTGAGCACGGCAGTGCGCCAATGAATATCCGGTTTCATCTCTGTTAAAGATTCCAGTAAGCAGCATATATTCTAGAAAACAGAGGCATGCACTATGGCATAACGAAAGCAATGCGTAGTACAAAGAAAGTGATTGCACTGCAAGCGTCTTCCTCAGGCGATATCATTTACTAGAAGGGCACGCAGATCGAGCACTGGGTGGAGTACTACTCTGTGCTGTACCCTGTAAAGAACCACATGGCCATCAATGCCCTCAACGACACTGAAAACATCCCGCTCATAGCCAAAATTAAGGAATATAACCCTACAATGGCACAACTAAATAAGGCCATAGGTAAAGCCCCAGGGAAATATTATATCTCAGCAGACGTCATCAAATGCGGCTGAGGTGTGCTGATCACACACCTGCATGACCTCCTTGGTCAGTGTTGAGATGAGTGTTCAATGCCTCAGGACATGTGAGACGCGAACGTCGTAACCCTGAACAAGAACAAAAGGAGTGAAAAGTGACTGCAATAACTTCACGGGTATATTCCTTCCCAGCATGGTGGGTAAAGGCTTCGCATGCGTTATCCTGAACATACTGCAGACGCTGGATGACAGTGTGTATCTAGAGTCGCTGTGTGGATTCCGTGTAGAGAGCTCCACAACCGTCACGATCTTTTCCGTCAGGCAACGGGAGACGAAATATAGAAAACAACACAAATTCCTCTTCCTGGACTTTATAGACCTCACCAAAGCGTTTGATCCGGTTAGCATAGACAGACTCTTCACAATCCTAGCGAAAATGGGATGCCTTCTAAAGCTGTTACACATTATCCAGTCCATCCACGATGCCATACACGATCCAGTGCTTTACGATGGCTAAATGTTCGATCCTTTCAACATCTGCATTGGAGTTAAACAGGGTTCTGTCCAACCCAACAATCTCTTTGGCATCATCTTCGCTGTCCTGCTTAAACATACCTTTGGGACATCCACAGAAAGGATCAAATTGCACACGAATCAGACCGCAACCTGTTCAACCTCGCACAACTAAAGGCAAATAGCAAAGTGCGTAAAGCAACCATCACAAAGTTCAGACGATGATGCCATAACCACTCACACAGAACCTGCGCTTCAGCACCTGATGCCCAGCTTTTGCTAAAGCATGCGTGAGTTTAGACTGACTATCAGGCTAAAGAAATCAAGCGTGATGGATCAGAACGCGGATCCAAGTCATCATCGTCAACAACTACGAACCTGTGGTAGTCAGTCAGGTCATGGACCTGAGCTCTACCGTCACCTAAAAGCTCTCAATGCTAAGTACAACAAGCATAATGGAAATGCATCAAGAATTGACTCCAGATTGTTGTAGAGAGTGTAAAACAACATCATGCTCACCATGAACACTACGATCTCTGAGTACGGTGATATCGTGCTAAGCACTCTCCTGTATGCCAGTGAAATCTGGACATGGTCGCATCCACCAACGTCAGATCAAATTGCTGCGCAACGTACGTCTGATTGATGACTGACGGATCACAAAAGACCTTCTTTATTCGAAAGATGCCTCTTGCAAACGATCGATCTGATTGCCACATCTCCGCTTCAAACATCTCTGCAAGCCTTAGATGAAAGCCTTTGGCATCTGTGACAACACCTGGGAAGCGCTTGCTCTTAACGGTCCAAGCTTTCGACACGCGCTGGTCACTGGTTTTAAAGCTGACGAGTACAAGCTGCGCTTTCTAGCTGTTAAAAGGCGATCTCAGAGGAGGAATAAGTAGCTCCATCACACACAAGACTCAACATTGAAGTGCAGAATGGACTGCCTCTCCCGTGGTGTGCTACATTGCCATTACAGATGCAGAATACTCACCAACGGAGACATCTTACAAAGTTGCATTTCGGACGCCAACATCTTAGAAAGTAAACACTAGTCAGTATTACGATGTTGATGGGCAGACTACTTAAAGCGTGTGTAGATGTCATTGATTTCATAGAGGCCGTATCATTATTATAAAAGTTAATTTCAATGGTAATGTCTCTCCGTAAAATATATAGTCTATATGCTAACATAAATTATTTTAAGACTCATCTGTTTCACTGAGCGTACTATCTTAGTGGTAACATAATTAAGATTTAGTACTGGAACATTATTATATGAATTGAATCACAGACTTGTGGAGTGGGCTTTTATATTTGGCGTTTAACGTTTATTATTTGAGGCGGAAGTATTTGCAAACGAAAGAAGGGAACGATTGTAGTTGGTTGATTTTTGTATATTCGAGATATTTTCAGTCACGTAATATATAAAGTCTGTTACTCTCATCTAAACTATAAAAAACAGCTTTATTATGTTATATTACTACTTTAGTTCATAGATGACGGAAATCTAGCTTATTCACCTATTAATAACAGGCTTGGATAATTTCATTACCTGAGTCTGTATGTGTTAAATTATCTGCATCAATACAGGTGTAGTACACCAACATGCCTCTAAGCAAAAGTTTGCTTTTTTGTGCAATTTTTAAAAATAATTGATACATTACGTTCTTACTCGAGTGGAGAATTAACACGTTAAGTATAAGCAATGTAGACAATACAAAACTGTCAAAATGAGTGTATATATTATCAGGACTTATCATTTTTCTAAAGAAACGTTTGGAAACTCCAAGAGAAATCAAACAGTGAAAATTCCGTGTCAGTCAAACGTCGTCATATAACACAAATCTATACGACAAGTCGAACACTCTTTTATATAAGTAATACAATCTCATACATTATTACATTTACTATCGGTATATCATTTGAGAAAAGGTGCTTACTGGTGTCTCTTCTGAAAGTCGAACAATAGTCTGTTGCCTTGAATCCTCTAGTGCATCTCAACGAGGGACCGTGGATACAAGCATGATATGGACCTGCTTCCTTTCCTGGTTGCACCTTTATCACAGTTAGGTTCTGTAAAATATGACTCATTGTATGGACACGTGGCCATTAATATATATCTAAATATTGATTAACAGCAGTGTAGACGCTTACTATTATGTTCCTAATATGTGGATTTATATAAAATACCCTTCATTTGCTAGACTTTGCTCCCTTTGATACATAGCTTTACCCATATAAAAAAGGTGTCTGGATATCATGAAACATTTTATATTCAAAACTGTAGCATCTAGATACAAAAACGCACATAAGAAAAATCCAGATTATAATTTCAGATGTGTTATTGTGCTTGATTTTGGTGATGCATGAAACTTTCTGATAATGTAATAATATGGATAACCTGCAAAACATGACCAAAAATTGCTTTAACGTGCAACCCAACTGTGCATTGAGTTAGTTCCGAAATTGTACATATAACAAGGGAGAAATATTTCGCATAGAAGTTACTAAATGTATTTCTTAACTGCATTATACAATCGGACAGTTTTGAATTTTATGAACAGATTATGGGACACACTGAGGAGTTTGCATCTTTGAGTACAAAAATAAAATTGTATCGAAGAAACCTAAATTGCTAAAGTCATCATTGTTGATCGCATTAAGAAACTGTTTGAATCATATTTGTTGGAGCCAGCAGCAGAGAGGGCGAACAGACTAGTCTTTATCGTCATTTGCCTAAAGCATAAACTTCCTACGAAATATAAAAAAAATCTTAAACAAAACCACCTAAATTACCAATATTTTTACCTAATTTTATGTAACCGGTTTATCCCGCTGCCGACCAAACTGAAGTCAGCCTCTCTCTGCTGCTACAAATTAGCCAAATATTTGATCGATACCTACACGATATTTTGTCTTGGAATCATGCAGATTTATTGTTATAAAACCATACGTGTTGCTTGCGAACGTGAAAAGAAATTTCTGAATTTATTTAATATCCATATCTCCGCTACACCAGGTCTGATGAATACTTTTTAGCGTGTGTGTATCAATTCCATTAAATACAGCTAAAATATTACAATTATCTCTGATTACTTTCGGACTTTGTGTATACCGCTGAGTTACATAAATAACATCAACATTTTGTCGTCTTCCTCGAGAAAATATTTTTGCCGGATTTGATTGTTTATTACATCATCATACAAAACTAAATCATAAACGAATCCATCAAGATCATCGACATATGGTGCTTCATCAATGTCGGTTATAAAATAAATAATATCATCACCGCTCAGCAACCGTGCGTTTTCATTACATTCCTTAAGTACTTCGTAGCATCTCTGATCATATACAGATGGTGCTACTAAGTACAATGTATTCCATTTCAACCATCTCCTTGTCAGATCAAGTAACAACTGTCTCTTACTGGATCCAGATGGCCCTATTATTAGCCTTCTGATCAAATTTGAAAGTGCGGCATGATGTTTTACCTGTTCTCGTTTTCGTGTCGCTGAAAAATCAATTACATCCATGGTATAAATATATTATGGATTTATATTGTTTACGCTGTAAAGTTAAAACTCCAACTACTGATTTATCTACGGTTACAACAAAATAAAAAAAATAGCATACGGTGGAAAATGTTCTGTACGTGGCAGAAAGAAATTTTCCTTTTTACCAAAAGCTATTAAAACAAAAAATGGTGGTCACATTGGAACATTAATGTCAAAATTTCAAGGAACTCCGTGTGCTGAAATAATATTACGCATTACTTCACATTGAATTTTATTCGGTTGTAATCTGATTAATTTTGTATACTCCCTCAATGTTAAATCAAGTGCTCTATGATCAGCAACTATTTCTTCGTAATGGTCAACTGATCTCTTTAGCCATTAGTGTGGAGACGGTTCAACAAAAGGTGGTGATTGACCATGATCGCCACACATTAGTACAGCAGTGTTGTTTCGTCAACAACCTATCAAGAAATATTTTTAGATTATCTAATGATACTGTACATATTTATCATAATAATGATGATCTTCGGAATATATTTATCTCCCATTCGTTCAGGAGTCCACGTATCTCCCTTCAATCGAAAGAACTTATGATAAGTATATGACTGCGTTCCTCGTTCGTTGGATCATTTCGCGGGCAAGTCTTTGTGTAGGTGTCAAAACAATCATATCAGAATTCTGAAATAGTTCAATCGCACTTGTCGTGTTTCCTGATCCTCCAGGTCCATTGAAATAAATTGTTTTGTGTCTACCTATGGGATCATATATCGATGGTGCAGATGATGGTTTCAATATCTGATTATTGCTACGGTAAATATCTTTGATTGGAACATCTGCTGATTCAGAATAACCGAGTATATTTTCTTTTTTTATTCTCCACGAACCCCATGGTGCATGATTTATGATATTTAGTTGGTCTATTAGTTTTGAATATTTGTTACTGATATAAATCAAATCAGTACCTACCCTGACAGCATACTCTGGAATTGTATTTATCATCGATAATAGATTAATCAAAACTTACGCGAGCATCGAAGACCTTAAATGAGTATACTGCGGTGATGCACCATCAATATAACTCACAATTGTACCTAACGTAGTTCCATTTGATAAGAAAGCAATATCCCTACTTCTAAATGTATTTCTTTTCATTGTATCAGCGATTATAAAATTTAATTCAGCATCGTTCATGATCAATCTTGTACAATATCGTTTATGATGGTATGATCCTTCTTGGGTAAATTTACTTTTTATTTTCCTGTCAAGATCGTTTGCAATTTTATGTTCAAAGTCGGTTTTATCAGGATTTTCTTCATCATAATATTTCTTTTGTTGTGGTTACCAAACTTCGGTCTGCATTCGATATGATATAATCGCTTCACTGACAATCAGCGTCAACATTAAACAATCAAGAATATATCGTAACAGTACTATTGAAGCCCACTTCTTTTCTGAAAAATGTCTACCGAACCAGACATAACAAATCGGATGAAGGTTTTCTGTAAACTCGAATGATTCGATACATGCAAATCCGGTAATGGTCCATTTATTGATACTCGCGTCATCTCGTGTGTCGGGTGACCGAATCTTTTAAAATATACAGAACACTCTACGTATCCTAGAAAACTTCCCGGATAACATGTAACCATATCTGCCGAGACAACATCTTTACGCGAGTATTCATGGTTCCACAGTCCACCGTGACCATGTTCAACACAATTTAATAGTATGTCATCAAGCAAATCAAACCGAGTTGGTTTCCAGGAATGTAGTTCTCAAGCAAATTGAGCTGCAACTGATGGAACAGTAAAACTTTCACCTAGTAATTTCACGTCAGGGGTATATTTTTTCGTTTCCTCGTGGAGGTATTCTGTTCGATAAATATCACCATTTCGTCTTGCAAACGAATCGGATTCATTTTCAGCAATAAACAACCACACGGATACAGGCTCGTTTTTAATTATTCCGTTAATGAAGTCATATCACCGTTATAGAATTTAATCGTCCTCGCTCGTGGAAATACTGTTACTGCATTAGTCCACGCATGCGCATTATGATCAACAATTTCGATTTAAGCTCCCTTTGACTAATATTTCGATTCGTATAAGATCTCTCCTGTTATCGTTTTTACTGTTATAGGAAATATTGATTTCTTTCCTAGTTCAGCGACATCTTTGATAAATGCTCCGGTATCTTTGACTATTTCTGTCCACGAATTCATTATATTACTTCGTTTATCCGTTACACCATTCCCACGAGTCGAGATGTTGAAATGTTCTGTTATTCGTTCAGCCACATAATTTATCTTCGAGAATTTCATCGGCTTCAGATTCTCAATGTTAGGATTCTCAAGCGGATATATCACATAAATAACGGCTGTTACGGGATAAGATCTGTCATAATATGGTTTGTCAATATCGGTCAACATCCCTGGTTTGGAACCTTTACTCAGTATCTCAGTTTTGTCGTTATGAAGGACAGGATCACGTTTATTACGAATAATCCAATTGTCTGTATCTGTAGTACGATACATTTGATTTTTAAATTATATTTTATATCGTCAAGGTAGTTAATGATCATCGCTGCTCGTTTGTCGTTCATATTATCATCCATAATTGTAGTGTCGCTTATAGTCTTAAACGTCGACCACACACAAGATGCTTTTCTTTTTGAATTTCTTTTTCGGCGTCATGTATTTTTTGATCAAGGTTTTATCTATCGGATCAACCAGACTTCGCATTAATTATAATTAAAACAAGTATTTAAATTAAAAATATTACATATATAATGATTAAAACAATGAATCTCTGCAAGTAATTGATAATCGGCTCTGTTACTTCTTGTAACAGATCTTGCGTTAATGAATTCTGCGGAATCCACTCGCAACGTGTCCGAGGTAGAAGTCTAGGACCTAAACCGTGTTTACGATGTGGTGTTGGAGTACGAGGCGAAATACGCTTGTGCGTGCAATGTGGCGGTAAAAGATATAGACAACTGAAACGATATTACGATAAAAAAATGATAGCGACAGGATTATAAAACCCCGGAAGATTATCTGATGAGTTTTTCAAAGTAAGATCAAGGCAAATAATAATAAAATCAATAGATATTTATATATATAATGGAGCATAATGAATTTGTAAGACATCTTATCATAACAAACTACGAAACATATCGTGATGGTATTATAAGGAATTGTCGACTGATTAAACCAGTTGGTTTTGTTATTAATACTGGCTATCTCCAGTTACATGCTGGAAATTAAATGTATATTTGTCATAGGTTTGTTTTCGAATGTTTCAATGGAGTGCTCGAGGACAAAGATAACTCCCTGGATAATCTGAGAGCTGTCACACCCAGTCAGAATGGTAGATTTGGAAATGTCGGTTATAATGATAAGAGTGCAAGATCAGTTATATCTTCAAATATAGAGACCGGCAAAGAAGTAATGCTTCCATCCTTAAATGCAGCTGGTCAATATTTTGATATTTTTAGAGGTTCTATACATTATGTGGTAAATGATGTTACAAAATCTACTCTCTCAAAAAAATATAGCAAAAATATATTTTCAGTATGGTTAAGAGAGATGACTGTCAAAGATATATTTTAGCAAGTAGTTTACCTGAATTATATTTACTTTATTATTTATTTAATATATTTATCTTTCTGTCATAATTTTCAGTAAATAAATATTACTATGACCTGTAGACATACAGTATAGTAAAATGTGCTGTCTCTTTCCTCTCGTACACTACCGAATTATTAATTATCTGAAAAATGGAAGATAACTCTATATCACATAATTCTCCGTAGATTGTGATTCATTTTGTCGATGTAATTAACTAATTAACCATCTACGTTCTAATTAATATCAATAAAGTAACATTTTTGGATAATAGTTCAAATTAGTAGAAGAGAATTTTATTGTTTCTCGGTTACAAACAGAATCGAAGCAGAAAAGACATTACTCTTGCGTAATACAGTAAGTTATATTGTTAGATTATTACGAAAATGTATTCAAACCTGAATTTTTGGGGAAAAAACCATGTTCTGTTTGTAAATATATTATATCTGTGAAAATATAATCATTTTTGACTGTCTGTTTAAAGAAAGATAACTATATGTTATTTTAAAACTGTCTGTGAAAATATTATCGTGTTGATTGTCTGTTATTTGCAGATAACTATATATTATATTCAAACTGTCTGTGGAAATTAATGTCTGTGAAAATAGATGCAACTATGTTTAGACTGTCTGTTCTGTAGAGATAGCTATATATTACCTAATAAAATATATATTTCTCAGATGAAACCGTAGCCAAATCGGTATTGGGTATAACTCTGGTACTGGCGGCCGTGGTTCGAATCTCGCAACGGACAATTTGTCTGGCGGTACCGATTATAATGTTTTTTATCTGATATAGTGTTGGTCCAAGAACTCAATCAAAATTCAAAAGTACACACATCTCACCATGTTAGAATCATGGTGGGTGATCGTTTTACTCACCCGGGTGTGATATGCGGGCGTGTGTGTGTGTACATAATCTGTTGAACGTAGAGGTGTCCACCCCCCCCCACGTAGAATAAGTTAAGTCTGTACCGTCTTTGGTGTTGTGGGTCTTGTGTCGTCCTTGTATACCAGATAAAATATTTTGTGATTTCGATTCAATCCAACAACGAACACTTGAAGGTGGTTATACACTTTCAATGGAGTATAAGCTGATAAAGAGGATACAGTCTACAATGTTCCAGTCCTTATCAATGGTAAAAGATACAGACGTAGATAAGTTCGTACCACTTTCTATTGCAGTAGAAAATATGAAATCAAAACTGCACACGAATTATCAACGCACGCGTAAGACAACTAAACATGATTATAAACGAAAACGCTGTTACCGATGGTAGCTGGGATTAATTCCTCTACAATTATGTTGTTTTATTCTGTTATAATATTTTTTTTTAAATTCAGATTTGAAAATTTTGATGAAATTTCATTCTTTTTTTAAAACTTATTTTAGTATATTTTTCATAGAAAATCTGTCAGTTTTCTGATTTTGGTAGGGTGAAAACCACAGCGATTATCTAAATGGTTTATCGATAAATCGTTAAATTTGCCATGTTTTACTCATAAATCAACTAAAATCGGATATATTTCTACAAAAAAATATTCTAGAAGCAGACATAAAAAGAAGAAATCAACGATTTATCGATAAATCATTTAGATAATCACTGAGGTTTTCACCTTACAAAAATCAGAAATCTGACAGATTTTTTTACGACGTTGTTAATCCGCCTGTTGATAATTTTACCCTGATATTTTTCAAGGAGATCAATTTTATTAATAATATTATGAACATTACTTACAATATCTTCCTGTTTTCTTAATCGTATCGATTGATGTTTTTATATCAGAAAGTTTCGTATCAACGATTAATGCTTTTCCGAAGAATTCAGCAGTAATTACACGATCTTTCTGAAGTTTCTACGGAGACTTGTAAACGCACCTACGTGAACGTCATACTCAGCTCTCAACGTAGATAATTTTCCGTCTACGGTATTATGATCGCTTATGTGAGTTTCATATTCGGTTTTTAACGTGGATAATTTACCACTAACGGCATCCACGTATCTTTTTGTCACCGCATCGTAATCTGATTTTGGATGTCTTAGGACGGTTATTGTATTTTCTTTCATTAAACGGTCTCCTGTTAATACACCACCTGACGTTGATAATTGTTTTTGAACATTTGTTATAATTTCACTCCTGATATATTCCAACGATATACCCTAATCTCGTACTTTTCCGCTGTCGGTAAATACCGGAATATTATCCGTAGCAGCGCCAAGAACCGAACGAACTATAGCATTCCACTTAATATTGCTCGTTTTCAAATCAATGTGTTTTTCCTGAAAAATAACTTGATCTCGGTCAACCCCAGCTAGGTTCATAATATCAGTAAGGTTATCTTTAGTTGCATATTTTGATGCTTCGAAATTTTTATCGGTATTTTTCTGTCACTCAAGGTTCTTTCGTGAATTTCAACCATTATATATATGTACAATTTTAAATACCTGTCCAACGGTTACTTGTGTATTCTTTTCCAACTTTATGAGTGGTTTAGTTGATTTTGATATTGCATGAAGTACAGCGATTGATTCACGACCACAAATCGGTGGGTCTGTCATTGTCTGTGTCGGTAACGTTGAATACCAAATCTTGGCAGGTAATTGATAACGATAATTCAAAATTCAACTGGTAGTGATAATCCGTAGGAATCAAAATAAACATTCCCGCGTGGATCAATCGAATATGCATCCCAGTGAGTTCCTGGACCGGAATTCGAACGAGATTGATTATACCGGTTTGAACGTGATGTGGTTGTTCCGGTAATCGATCACGCATACATACTCCTCTAAAATGTTTTATTTTTAATTTTTTGGCAGCAATTATCAGATCAAAAGTTGACATTGCTGTTATTATATTCCTGTAAGTCTCAGTCATTTTCATAGATAAGTTCCCGAAAGTCTGTGACCACGCCTTTTTTATACCCTTTTCCTACTGCTGTTTTTAATGCTAATCCAGCGGCAGATCCAATAGTACCTAACGCAGCTGCTATTGCAATTGCAGGTGCGGCCGCAGCATTTAATGCTAGTATTGCTGCAAGAAGTGGAAATATACCTCTTGATGTAATCATATCTTTGAATATATATATATTTCTTCCATGATGCATGTTTACATTCTTTGATTGTGCAGGGAGTTTTAGCCCAGGTAATACGATATTTGCTTAATTTTTCGGACGTTGGACGATTGTTAAATGTTTAGAATGCTTCTCGGCATTGTCTAATGGCTTCCTTACAATCATTGGTTACCCAAGGTTGTTCGGATTTTACTGTTCAGTGAAGATTTTGGAATAGATTATTCCGCAATTGCAATTATAATTGAATTAAAATGATGTATATGATTAACAGCGCTGAATACTGTGTCCTTATTTAGTCTACTTTTACAGAGAGTTTCAAACGTAGCCCAGTCGGCCTTCTTTATATTCCATTGAGAAATTTTTGAGTTGATATTTTCAAGGTTGATATGAAAGTAATAATGCCGTCATATCACTATAACTCCATCTGTCACCAATCCGGAGGAGCTATGCTAACTTTCACCAGTCCTTATCATAAACATGTTTTCGTGGGTCGTATGTTTCAAGATAAAAACAGATGACTAAGAAAGGGAAAAAAAGATATTCTGTATAATACATACGAGCTGACCTACATATAGCCAGATTAATTATTTAACAGTGTGCTCGTTCTACGCTGACAACATTGAGAATTACGATAGTGCTTGAGTTTGATTTTTATGTGAGTACATATATCGATAAAGTCTCGTTCAAATCACAGACGTGATTGAGCTCCTTAACTCAGCAGATATCAAGATTTTAAGGGAAGATATGATATCGACAATCGACAATTGGGAAGCTACTGCGCTAAGAAGGTCAGAGGCTCACACACACACACACACACATACACACACACACACACACACACACACACACACACAACCTAAAAAGTGTTTGTGGAATACACATGTCAAGTAAGGGTGAAATGTAAACAACATGAGTGAAAACATAATATCATGGTGATAAATGGAGTTAATGAAAAAATCGTTTATTTTTAACCCATGTTTATCTTGGTTACGAGATTTGAAGTTTCGTATGAGCTCGTGATCAAAAATATATTTATCAGAATAGATGAACCCTGGATGTCAGCTGGTGTGGACAGAAAATGATGTGTGTTTGAACCATGTGCATTCATTTCCACACCAAAGAAACATGTGCTAATTACAAAAGGGAGTATTGAAAACTCAAGCCTGATAAAGTAATGAAATTCGATCAATAAAACAATCTTTTTTTTGTTTTAGTTACGACTACGAAATCTCGCAATTGTTATCATAACAAAATAACTTACATTATTAGCCAATCATGACCAGCCACATCCATATATAGTATATTTATGTTCATCTATTTCCAGGCTGGTTACCATTTTCCCATAAAATTAGTACCATGTGTCCTGAAAAGCTTAAGACAAAATTACTAAATAAACAGACATCGTACGCACTTCTTGGATGCTTTTGTACAATTGATTGATGAACACAAAACAACGTCTTCGTTGTAATATCTTTTTACAAACATGCTTTAAATTATGAATAATATCATCACCATCCTTCAAATCTATTGTAGTATTCTATCATTTGTACTCAGTGGATCTATAAATATGCATTTGCCGCATGTGTTTGCCTCATTCCTTAAGATATATAGAATTATTGATGATTGTTGTTAAATATAATCAGTGCGAAGGATGCAAGATCCACACAAATTTATCCGAATAAGTAACAATGAACAATATCATCACCATCCTTCAAATTTATTGTTGTATTCTATCAATTGTACTCAATGGATCTATAAATACGCCTTCTCTTCTAGGCATCCTGAATTTAACATTTCGTATATACTAAAATGTTATCCATTTTCCTCATTTGTTTTCCTCATTTAATTGCCTCATTCCTCTTGATATATACCATTATCGATGATTGTTGTTAAATATTATCAGTGCGAAGGATGCAAGATCCACACAAATTTATCAGAATAAGTAGTAATACATTTTTTGTTTCTAAAGTAATTGGCTCAATTAAGAATTACACGAATATACGACACACTTTAACTTTCATTTGCATAACCATTTACTGTAACCTCCACATTACCCCAGTATTGTTTCCTCTCTAGCTATGATATAGTTAATATTTGTTAAACATATAACAGGGCTATTTCGTGACAAACAGTGGCTTAACATATCTACATTGATATACCATCATGCACATGGAATGATTCACTTAATAATCTAAAAATGCATGGACTGTAACATTGGTTCATAGCTGGCTTCAACAATCATTTAAAACTACGGACACTCCCTTAGGCCAAAACATAGAGACTGGACACAATAAGGAAGTGTTAATATCTAAGGAAAATAATTATGTTGCCAAGTGATATGGATTTTCTGATTTAAGGAAACATTTTGTGTAAGTGTAATTATTTAATCTGGTATGATCATATGTTGTTTAAAATTCAGAAATCTACACGAATTTAAAATGTCCCTGGTATGATTGCTAAAATGGCGAAAATAAAGGATGACACGAAACTTTACTGTCCACTTCTTCGTCCATTTCTTATACAACTCTTAATTCACGTCCAAGGTTTTAGACTGAAATAGTACATTTGTTTGTTAGTGTTGAACGTTCTTTGTCCATATTACATATGTTTATCTAAAATATGTACACACTTGAGCTCAGGTGACACTCATACTCATAACCTGCGCATTATGAGAAGCAGACTTAATCATCTCGCCATGGGTCACATGTTTTATTATGGGGCGTATTCTTTCTACCCACTGTGCATGACCGCTATATGAAACTGCAGCACCAAACGATGTAAACTGTTTGCATCTTGATTATTAGTCGGTTATTGCGACATCGTATCGTGATCTTGGCTGCAAAGGTACTTGCAGATGCCATAAATATTTTCGCCAGTAGTGATTATCCAAACAGTATGTTACTGAACAAAATGACTATATAGAAGTTAGCATAAAAGGTATGGATTATCCTTTTTTAGGTCGTGCTTAAAGAAGGCATGGTTTTGTATGCGATATGATGGCCTAGTTTTAAAAATCATTAAAAGTATTTAAATAATCCTTAAAAGTATCATAGTTTGAAAAAGAGCGATACAAGGCTGACTCGTATGCCAAAGAGTTAAACAGAAAATTGCTTTTATTCATTTTGGTATTTTTGTTCCCACTTGAATAGAAAACAAATCCGGTATCAAATCATGTCATTGCTGTATTGTTGCTGAGTGATTAGTGTGAGGTACTTAGTTTAATTAAAGATAAAAAAAGAAAACTTAGTGTACTGACTGTCAGACTTCAAACGAAAACAATGTTTTCATTTAGAGCAAACAAGTTTGAATACTTGCACGAAATTAATGAAAATATTGTTCTGTTCAAAACGGGTACTGATTCTTTTCAGGCAGAGTATATGCAACGGATATACTGCATCTACTGTTCGTGTTTTGTAGCAAATGTCCGATGCAAAGGCAAATGTCGTGCAACTTGAACTGGTCTTTAAGATATTTAGATATTCACAGGCGCTTAGACCTTCTAAAGATTAGGCTCCATACAAAGTCTTCATTATTAATATTATATATTCTATATTTATCATAAAACATGATGGAGGTTTTACGACATTATAGACGCTTCGATATTATAAACTGCTACGAAACCTTAATATTTAGAATCTAGCTATAGAGGAAAAAAGAAGACAGTGTCTGTGTTGTGTGTTATACGTATTCAGATATGAGCGTCTAGTGCAATGTGTTGATTTTTCTAAACACCATTCAATAATACTAATATCGTAAAAAGAGCAGTGGATCACACTCAACCCAAAGTTAATCTGTTAACGAATTAGAAAATAGATCCATCAAAATGAAACAAATACGTTTAGGAGTATTATTTCCAGTTTGCTTGCATTGATATTATCACGCTTGATTCAACTTGGAACAATCTATAGTTGTTGGCAACATTTTAAAAAAACAGACATGATATAACACACACCTGGCTGCTGCCATGTTAAAGGTAATTATTCAGCTACATTGGATTTTTGTGGATATTGACCTGCATATCATGTATGTCTGGATCAGTGTTTTCTGTTAGAACTTTCATGAACATGTTCCCATTCTTTAATAACTGTAACATATCTACAAGTCAAATTAGGCGAATTTGTTTGCACGGCCTGTTTGTTGTTCAGTATTGTACTCATCTTTCTTGCCCCAAATGATGTCAATACAAATCCAGTGTCAACATCCTCCAGGTGTATCGACATTAGTTACATGGGTATAATATAATAAAGAGTCAGGTCGCCAACATCAATGGGACATTTGTTTGTAAGATGTTTGAAGATAAATATAGCTTAACTAGGAACATAGTGTTAGCTTACATTATTGGCTATTCATCACTTGTGATTTTTACGTACTTAAATGTCCTTGAATGTGTTTGTCTCTCCCTTAACACGAGATATATAACCTATATCGTAATCCTTCTTTATAGAGAGGTCTACACATGTGATGTTAAAGTGTTCTAATACTACTCATGTTATACCGTATAGTATTTATTAAGGTAATGGTGCGTTTGGCTCAGCAGCAGGGAGGGCGAATAGACTAGGCTCAATCGTCATTTGCCTAAAACATAACCTTTCTACGAAAATATCAACAAATATCTTAAACAAAACCCCCTAATTTACAGAGATGTCAAATATCAGAGAAGCATATACTACTAGATTAGCTCGAGAACGTCAGGAAGCAATAAAAATAAATATATTCCTTTAAGAGATTCGCTTCGAAGAAAAATTCAAGAACGCCAGGAGTCATGTTGATTACGTAGAATGTACAAAAGGATTATTTAAACCTATTACTGCAACAACTGAGAAAGTTGTATGGGGAGATATCACTGAACCAGAAAAAAAGAAATCTCTTCTTGAACAATACAAGAAACCCCTAGGGCACCACAAGATATTTTACAAGATCTTCCAGCTAAATTAGCTGCCGCACAACCTCCTCAAGATATTGATAAAATTTACACTGAAACAGCTGATGTGAAAGAAAAACTTGCATCCAAATCTAATGCAAGAAGAGAGAATATTGAATTGATTAGTAATTTTAAGGCAGGTTTTATTGAAGATCTTAAGGAAAAATTTAAGAGAAGGCTTTTTTCGTGCTGCATATGACAGTATTTCTCCAAAATCCGAAATTTTAAAACCTAAATACGTTAACATAAATGCTAATAACTCTTTTAAATGGCTATATCTTGTACACTACAACAAATTTCAGGCTAGAAGTGATGACGCAGTATATAATGAATATGTTAACGATATACATAGAGTTTATTTAGAAGAAACTAAACAGCAAATGGAACAACAACCCTCCACCATCCCAGTATCAACTTCCTTCATCTCTAGAACACACAGAACAACAATGGATGAAGTTGGAAACTGAAAACTTTAGAAGTGATCAAAAACAAGAAAAGGTGAAACAAAAAAGGAAGAGGTGGAACAAGAAAGGGAAAAACTGAAACAAAAAGAAACCAAACGGTGGGAGAAATTACCCCCTTTACCAGGTAAGAAAAAAGATCCTGATGATAACTCTGTTGGCGTTAATTACAGGAAGTGGTTTAGGAAATAATCCTATCACTTGTCCTGACAGAGTCATCGCTGACGTGGATAAACTAGAAATTCTCATGAAATTATCAACGAAATATCTGATATATGTCGACGATTATTTACCGGTGATATCATGGACATCAATACCTATCAGGAATTTATCGATGAAATAACAGATGAATAAATCCCTTGACACATAACTCAGATCATGGTGAATGATTAAATAAAATGATCGAACGCAATACCTATCGTAGACCAAGAATGATCAGAGTAGTAAATTCACGATTACCAGTTTATGAAATAACCTACGGAGATGGACTTGATGCTGTTCGGGATTTATTTACTAAGGCAGCCCCAAAAACAATGCCAATTACAAAACAATTATCAATGAAAGCTATCAATGTTATTCGCGACAAAGCTTCCGCCGTGGTTGATGATCTTGCCGGTAAAGTGTTTTCGGCGGTCAAGGACAGAATTTTACGATTGTTACGACGAATAAAACAACTGAAATTACCAGTGTTGTTTCGGGTTAGAAAAATATTATTAACATACATTACATTTCTTCATTTTTGTTATTCGGAAGTGTCTTCTTGTTTGAGGCATCTCGTATAGATTCCTCTCTTTCACAGGGCGCTATCTGTGATTCACGTGATCATCCATATTTGCATGTCATGTAGTGTGTATTCCGCATTAAGCAAAATGCTGATAGTAACGGCAGCAGATTCTACGATAGTGTACATCTATATATGCCTTCAGAACAATTGATATACTGAGCTAACAAATGTGCTGACTATCTTCTATATACAAATTGGCAACATATTAAGTCTTGAATATGATTAAACAGTAATGGAAATGCGTGTTATATATGTTAGACATAACGTGTATTGGATCCACCTGGTACAATGTCATTGCGAACATGATAACAGTTCAATGTACATGACCGTTTTCATTAACAAGGCATCCTGTCGGGCACAGAATACACTATATACATATTATATAGAGTATAAAAGTATAAAGTGAAATTACTATCACTGTTGCTTGATCTAGTATCATACACTAATTGTAGTTGCTTTCCCTTATAACGATTTTGAACTTGATTCAAGCGCATCCCTATACCATCTTTTGTAAAAATGCGTTAATATTGAAAAACGAAGCATTTACATGTTGCTTAGCAAACAACAAAGGATGCGGCTGCGTATATTCGCTATTAACAAAGGTCAAGAACGCATTGGGTGATATTTCTAAAATCAATGCTCGTTACTTTACTAACAAATTATTAAAAGAATATGTTTGGAATCCGTTATATTTGTCGTGTCCATATGTTCGTTCGCAGCTGTGGACCTGCAGCTACGTCACTGGGATTTGGCGTTCTGAGAATTTTATATCGTCGAAGGAAATTAACAGGAATCACTTCGTTCTCCTTTTCCATTACTCTTTTTCTTTTCCGTTTTCTCTACATTGATTTTCTGTTTAAGAATTTTAAACAGAAGGTGATTTTCGGCATCTTTGGATATATAAACCTTGCATTCTCTCTCTCTCTCTCTCTCTCTCTCTCTCTCTCTCTCTCTCTCTCTCTCTCTTATGTGCACAATAGTTGGAAACTTCTGATATCTGAATAACATTTTCGTAATTGTAACAATGATAACACGTGTTTCTCTTTCTTTTATCTCTTTCCGTGTTTGGTCTTTTCGTAAAGGTTCATGGTCATTTGTAATAATCTTGTAGCCTAGAATTACATATTCGTGACAAGAGTAAGGGTTTTATTCGACTAAAGACATATATAATCCCACAATTCCAAAGTAAAGCAAGAAACCTAACCTAAATAAGTGTGTAATACAAATATGTGCATACGATCACTTTGGCAAGGGTAATTAAGGATCCTTATCCAACACCTCGCTGTTTGTCCACAAAACATGGCTATGTTGCAGTGTTGTTGCATACAAAGGAAAACCTGCTGTTACAGAAAAGGGATACAGAAATTTGAATTTCATTGTACTCAGTAGTTGTAATCGGTATACTAATTTATAGGTTAAATACACATATAATAATAAGAACAATGGTAGCAAAACCAGCGCCGAGCACAACAAATTAATTAAGTGCGTGCAGTCATATGTTGATGCGTTTTCCCATGGATTGGGTTTTTAAACACAAAAACGATCGAATAATGAATAATTAATTTCTTATCTGGCTTAAACTAGAGATGTTGTTAAGACATTATTAGTTGAAGTCACAAAAGTGTAATGCTAATGCGGCCTTTATATAAATCATTGATATTACTCCCATTTTCGATGTTGTCAATATCAGCATCATCTTACCATCTTCATTAGTGAAGTGTTTAACAAATACGTACTAACACTTGGATACAAATGAGCACGGAAATGATGAACAACAGACATCCAGTTGGTTGACTGGCGTATGCCATATACAGTCCTGCATGGTACTGCAATAAAGTGTGAGCTATAGTTTATATAATGTAAACTTGTATCTACAATTCATTCTGAAATACACCTTACAATAATAGTTATATTTTGCTGACTAACATCCAATCATCTTTCACTGTCTCAAATAGCGCGGTTCTGGCAACAACATGTTGACAATGATTGACTATGTTTTAATGATGCAAACCTTGATCAGAGCTCACGGAAAGGATATTTACAACAACTATCTAAATACACTATTTTCGCTACTCCGTAGAAGTAACTGCAACATTGTCTTCGTGTATGTTAACCTAATCCTATATCGAGTACATTAGTGCATCTTCATTGTCGTTATATCATTAAATTGTGTTTTGTCACAGTCAATATTAATATAAACTCGGATCATGGACACAACACGATAAACATCACAGCAATCAAAATTTTAGAACCTGCTTATAACTATAACTGCAACGTCTATATCAAGTGTGCTCAGGAGTAACTTGACAAAGAGGAAGGTACCTGAGCATGCATATTAGTGACGCATACAACATCAATCCAGTTACCCTTGCTTTAGTGATTACCCTCAGGACTGTCATGCTTCCATTGTTCAGCGAAACAGTTTTGTATCTAAATTACAAATATGCCTACTACACCAAGGATACTTAGCCTTACCGTATTTACCTAGATAGACTACTGGCTCCTGGAATAGAAGCCATGCAAACATACTTTGTTGCTTCTTTTATGGCGTGATAACCTGATATAATGGGACTGTGGGAATGTTCAAAGGCATATCAAATTCCTGATGATATATATATGACTTAATGACCATGAAAACAAGTATTTGTCGATCAAGATCCGTTTCCTTGATATGTATTTACTAGCATTATGAGCACAGCAGTTAGCCAAATTATGGATCAAAGATTGGTCCAGCAAATGAATGCACCGTCTCCAACAGCAAATATACCATATGTCACACCATGTGTACCAGATGCATTTAACTTAAGTTTGACCACAGTAAGTACTTAACATTTCATTTATATGTGTTGGACGCCACGGAAAATGGAGAAGCAATATAGCTTACAAACGTTTGTGCAAGTATGCAAGAGCGTATAGTTCGTGTGGATTTAATTTCACTCCAAACCAAGGGAATGTCTAGCTTTATTTTCTCTCATGTACAATGATGACTACTGCGAAACGTAAGTTTGAACTAGCCCTCTAGAATGGTAAACCTCAGCGTCCTTGCCGATTTCGAAAATATAATTGAAATCAGCAATCTCAGAAATGTATCCTCAAATATATTAGCCAATAAAAAAAAATTGATAATGAAAACAACTACAGCAGTTCCAGATGCATCTTTATTGGAATACAAAGTATGAAAATAAGAAAACTGAATGAAACAGTTCTGACATGATGGTGGAAATTAAAGCAGCGTATAGTTTCACATGTGGTTACCAACTAACTAAGCTAACTTCATGGCAGAGACCATTTTGTGTTTGTAAAATCCACCATTCTCGTCAAAGACTGCGCGACGATTATATAAGGATGAGTTAATAAGAACGTTGTAGAGTAACTGCAATAAGCTTGGACACGCATCCTACTCAAGCAATAAAGCATTGCATATAAGTATCTTCTGAAGAATACCCAGGAGTCTGCATGGTCTCCTGGTCTACAAGTCTTACATAGTTCCCTGGATATCCGTTTTTGTGAGAAGTTATTTAAGATCAAAACATCAACACAGACAACATTAATCGACAAGAACCCCTGATTGTCAATGTACAATTACAACTACTACAGTTGTAAAAGATTTTGATTCCTATGGATTGTGTTCTATCGAATATGATTTCGCAACATGTATTAGACGAAATGTGACATAGCAATGACAAGATTTCATCCTGATAATAATAATAGTGTATTTGCTTTATCAACGATGACTTTGATTACCTTAGAAAATATACTAACGTTTAATTCGATTGTTTACTCCTAGCAACGATGTCATAACAGACGTTTGGTTATGTTACTAATATTATGGAGATGTATCTTTATTTGTCAAAGTTCGTCGTGTATATCAATGGCAAAATGACACTGTCTGAAAACGTTCGAACTGCGATACTAGACACTAAATAATAAATTTGCTAATACCTGTAAAAGTTTTCGTGTATAATTGTTTGCATTTGTACTTATACATATATATATGTACATAAAGAGGAAGGACAGACCTAATACATGCGATTCACCATTGATACCGGTGTTTCAAACACAGCAATTATCTTCACTGAGATGTTGCTTAGGCTTGTTTGAGAATTTTACAAAATCTTACACGTGCTCTTTTGAATCTCTGCTTTATAGAATCTTGTCTGCCTGCTGTAGTTGAATCTGACAGTGTGGTGACACGTTATTGAATGCTCGGATATGATGAAAAAGCCATACATTGTCCTGCTTTCTGAATTGTAAATAAAAATGCTTAAATATTTGACACGCATGCTTATTAAAATAATTCGATTTCAGTCTCAATCATTAGTTCATCTATACCACGCTTGTATACGTACCGGAAAACCATTACATTTTCCATTGTTTTGACTGTATATTGCTTCGCGCTAAATCTTCCTCCTCCTCCCCCCCTCTCTCTCTCTCTCTGTCTCTGTCTCTGTCTCTGTCTGTCTCTCTCTCTCTGTGCGTACAGCCAACATTCATTCTCTCAACGAATGTTCCAAATGGATTATGTGATCATAGTCATGAATGTGTACAATCACGCCATACAAATCAATTTCGTCACGCTTTCTTCGTCCGATTATTTGAAATTATGTGCGTGTGAGGTCATAAATAGCTGTCTTAATAATGTTGGGATATTTCTCGTGTACTTGACTGTCTGTTTGTAAGACAATATTATATACCCAGTATTATCCGAACTACACCTCCGGTTGGGATAAATGTATTCTCCTTTTAGAAATTATTTCAATTACTAACGGATCATCGATTATCTAAGTACATTTCTTCATCAAAGTATCGTAACGGTCCGAAATCTTCTAATCCTCTTGAAATCGCGACGCATTTTCAGAAGTGTAAAGATCATAACGACCGGCATTTTTAATTTATTGTAAAGTGAATAATGTTGTTTGAACTGTTGAGAATCTAGTTATACTTCTTGTTTGTCGCTAATTCGATAGTTGACTTCTTTTATGATAATCACCTTGTTAATTCAAGTAAAGGCAGTAATATTATGCTAGATAGGAATGAAACCAATCAAGCCGAAAAGAACTAGTGAGCAAACGAGATGTATATGGGACGAAATAGGATACCAAAATCAATGGCGAAGAACAAATTGTGCTGCAAATTTCACTAAGTGTGTTATTAAAAGCTAAGAAAAACGTTAAAGAAAAGTAAATATCGCGTGCAAAACAACATAATTTATCAAGTGACCCAGTGATTCGTCTGATCTCCAGTTTAGGATTTTCTTTCATAATCGGTCACTATGATAATAATAATTAGTATTTCTTTGATATGTGCCATAGAGATTATTGTATAATGATAGTGATAAATTTCTCCAATGTTTTGTGTTTGTTTAACCTTGTTTCATTCACTTAACCTCCCAATTGCGCAATAAAGGAACATAATTAAAGAACAATGAATTGTATTAAGCTAGATGTACATTTGCACTTTATGACCTTTGGTTATTCGGACCATGCATTAATGAAATTTAATCTTCCACACACCCAAGCTTTGCAAATTGGAAACTATACTGTATAGTATAGGTCTGAAAACGATCGTGCATGGTCAAATAGTAAGAACCTTTCATTATCTATATACACTGGCTTGGACGGAGGATTTTGTATAGTAACTATGTTTGCTTTTAACCATATTATATCATGCCCTGGATATATTTAATGATATGAGTAGCTGATTGATTGTAATAAGAGTGTCACATTGTCAAGGTGAATGTTGGATTATAAATGAGTGTTTTGAATATAAGGAACGGTGTTGACATGTATACAGGATATTGGATTGTACAAAGGCGTTGAATTTCAATAACGAATGTTTTTATATAATAGTGTGTACATTCCGTTATCTCTCAATCATGTCCCATCTTTATATTAAAAATACATGCAGATACGTATAATGGCCCCTTCAATCTAATTCCCATTGACGGCCGTATAGGACCATTAATTTTAATTCATGTTTGTGCTTCTCACCACACCATTTTACCACCATTGTTACCCGTAATGTCACGTTGATATAAACCTCATTATTGACATTAATATTCATTTGCTCTAAATACCGACCTATACTGCCGAAAAAGCACAAAGAATATACGACCCATTATTTTAAAGTTCCACAGATGACCATGCGTCAGTATTATACACTACTATATTGAATCCACCGCGCTTAAATGACAAACATGTCTAAACTAACCCTATACTGGTAAACTTCAACTACGTGTTATAGTGACACTGGTATTAGTACATTCATTCACATGGCTATAATAAGACAAATTTAGCCACAATCATTCAACATATTACTCTTGTGAAATAAGAATGAATAGCTTGAATGAAATATAACTGTATTAATTCCTTAATTATATTTAATTCAAAGTTTCGTGACTTTCAACAGCCTCGCGTGGTTAGTAAGATAACAATAATGTTGATTTTGATCAAAACTTAAAATAATTGAGTTTATTTCATTTATACGGTATTTGCAACGATCTCACAACTGTTTGCCCTTTCTCCATTGTAATTTAGGACCTTTTAAAAGCCGTGCTTATCCACTATTGGATACTATTTTTATCTCTTCGCCTGTCTGTTTATATTCGCTTTCCTTTCAATGTACCCGGTATGATTAGCGTGAGAGGGTTGTTGTTTTGTTTTGTTTTTTTACGGTGGTAAGATAACATCATAAGTTTCAGTTTCATAGTGGATTTTAATGCCCATCACCTCATTCGAGACGTGGTCAAAATTTTAAATTTTGCATGAACCTTCGTTACGTTCTGTTATCTGAGATTTGGATACTTCACTTATTGCTTTTAGTGTTCAGGTTACACATGCATACATGTATATGGACATAACGGGTTAGCGCATAAGTTTGATCTTGGATCCAAGCATACTGTTGCTGTATTTCTTAACATGCTAATGCTGAGTCAGGGCAGTTGTTGTCTGCCTAATTCTGGACTGAATCTCAATTTTGCAATCTTCGTCAGAGGCAATTGCAGTTAGATAAGTGAAGCTTTTCACTGTGCGAGGTTAATGTTGAAGGGAGTTATTGAGTAAAGGCAATCCTATCTAAATATGGGATTCGGAACCACTATCCAGTGTTGTCCTTGTTGAGAACTGCCCTAATCGCCTTCTCATGTAGGTTTTCGATGGCGCTGATGAGTTTATGTTGCATATCTGAATTGTGGCCCTCAAGGCTACGTGTAATACATTAATGCAAACCTTTCCCCAAGTCAATGAAGACACGATACAGGTCATGTTAATGGCGCAGATATTTTTTCAGTGAATTATAAGAGTGAACATATGCTTAACCGCTCAGAAACCTGCATGTTCTTCAAAACAAATACTGTATATATGTCAAGGGATGTGTTATGCAAATTTTAAAATCTATTTTAAGATGTTTGATGCATCGGGACTTCGTATGAATCTCCGGCGTGATATTCATGCTGACAAATAGATAATACACAACGTAACATAATACGGATATGCGGAATGTATGACACGCTTGCATCATGCTTAGAATATGTATTACCAATTTTGTGTTACAATTGTATTTTTGTGTCTAAAGTACTTAACAAAAACATAAACTAAACTAAGCTTGCATGAATAAAAGTGTTACACCATGGTAACTACCAATTTCATCATCTCCCCACCATGAAACTATACCAAACATCCGTACTGGTACATTCCATATGTTTACTCAAATATTGTCCCCATATTTTATTCATAATCTATTTGCCCTAACGCTATCTTTTTTTCACACAATTATTAGATTGTAAGAGGTTTCAAGCAAACATTTTGAGCGGAACAACATGTAATCAGTTAAAACAGTAGACTTGCAGAAACATTCGTTTCTTTCAATGATTGTAAGTAGTATGTTAGTAAAAATATAAATATTTGTTCACTTTAAACCCGATTACAAAATCCATTTTCTACCAGCATCCAAATAAAGATATATTAATTATCCTTAAGTACTAACTTACTCAATGTTTCACAAAGAAGTGAATGTCAACCAGTAATACCTTGCAGTGTATTCGAAAGCTATCTTCATCCAAATACATTTGGTTTATGATACAAATAGACTATCGCCCAAAATACTTACGATGTAGGAAACACCAGGATACTCCATCCATCGGACAGATGCTAAAGGTTTTCCACAGTATTCATGATTATCCAGAGAGGCAATCAGATAGTTTTCTTCGTGTTTTATGTTTGGTTTGCATCGCAAAGTTGGTGGAACTCTCAATTTTAGAAATGAGATAGTATGGTTGAAAACTTTAAACATTAATATATGCAAGGTTTGACATATCTCAAAATATTTAAAATTTATAAATTTATAAAGCTGATGTTTAATTGTATTTTTATAAAAAGAAGTTAAATATTTAAATGGCAGAATAAATCCTTTTTGTCTAATTAAAATGTACTACATTCATAGGTTAACGAATCTATCTTAAGTTCAATTACAAAAAACAAATTTCGGTAGGTATACTGTATTAATATACAAACAAGCATTATCATATCCCATAACTAGGCCATTTTTTCGGCGTATCCACACACCAGTGTAAAGCTTAGTGTACTAACCACCCCATGTACAACTGTCAAGTACGCTAACGCAGATTGTGAACTAGAAAGATTTTGAACAATTTACTTGTATAATCCCCGTCCATTTCTAATGAATGGCCACATTTAAAATTTCATCTACGCCTATATGAATATAAAACCTGGTAAGGAGAGCAGTACGAGAGTAAAGACCACAAGATTATTTAATAACATTGTGTATTATTAATAATTGCATAGTGCTTCACTGCAATAAATTGAAGAGGTTTTAGGCGGACGATAAAAAAGCAAATTGTTTAACATAAACACCCACACATATATGACAAGCTAATGCCGAGTATTTGTTTACATGATAGGAAAAGGAGTAAGAGATAGCATTACAAACGAATCAAATCAGAACTCAGACACTTGACCATTTGAATAGTTATTCATTACAACAAAATGAAGCATTTCCTATATAAAAAACTACTAAAAATAATCATTATTGAACCAAGCCATATTTTACAAATGGAAAATGCACAATATACTTATTTACATCATCGTTCAGATGTATAGTACAATAACAATTTCACTTTTATTATATGTTCCTAAGTATTTTGTCAACAACTTTATGTAGGGTATCAATGTCAAATATTTTAGTTGAGAGACATATAAAAACAAACAGGTACCACCTCACAAACAGGTGAACAATCACGTAGCGTCAAGCATCGCAATCGAACACATCAGTGTATACCGAGAATTAATACTTCAGAGTATTCTATATGCTTGAACATATGCTAAGGCATTTATGACATTTTGTGGATTTTCATTCCGATAATGAAATTCTTTCTTGTGCATGTGTTTTAATTATATCGAAATACATTTTTAGTTGACATAATTCATCTTAAATCATCAACCGTGGTGTCAACTGTCCCAGAGATAACACTACGTATTGCATTATTCAACGCCTACGCAGTAGAATCAACGAAAAGACGCACATAAATATTTAATCTTATCAACAACCAGAATATCGACGTCTTCTTCCTGACAGAAACATGGCTAAAAACATCAGGCGATGAGCCCAGGTGCGCGTATTGAACACCCATCGCTTACTCCTTAAAGGCGTTCCCCAAAAACTCTCGCCGAGGTGCAAATGATGTCATCACAAAGAAGTCTATGATAAAATGCCTTAAGTAAAACACAACCTTCAATTTCAGCCATACATCGTTTGAACTAGTCCAAACACCAAGCACATTGGAACAAGGGCCAGTCCATTGTTTATGTCCCTACCGCCCTCCTTATCGTAGAACTAAAAATAAGCTGACTGAATTTCTCTTTTTGGAGTAGTTTCTAAATCTTTTGCAGTATGCATTTTGATAGGTGGCTTTCTTTTCAAAGTGGGAATAATGAGTATACGATTATCAGAAGAGGAGCATAAGTATGTTGCTGGTGGTACACATGCGCGAGGCCCGATAGCTATGCTTCACTGGAGTCCGTCAGTGAAACGCAACACGGAGTACAAATTAGTTTGATTATGGATCGAGTGGATAGCCAGTGTAGGGTAGAGAGCAGTGGTACGATGTGCTCTGATCGTGGTACTCTAGATATGCTCCGAGCAGCTGTATTTTGAACTTTTAAAATTGTCTGGAGGAGATGGTTAGACGACCTAGACAGAATTTTCTTACAATAATCCAGTCTTGAAAGTTCTAATTAACACACATGTGTTTAAGTTACTTCAACTGAAGAATATTTGCGACTGGAGCTGGTGTGTCTCATTTCAGTTGGGTGTCTAGACTTGTATATTTGTGTCTCATTAGCGTACAATTGGTGTGGCACTGGTCATGATCTATGACACTTTAGAGCTACTGAGTGTATAGAATAATGTTAACAGGTTTCAAAACAGACTTATGTGGAACACCACAACATAGTTCAACTGGGCTGGAGTGTATTCAATTTGCAGATACAATTTATATCATGTTGCCTAAGTAGAACTTGAACCACAGTAAGGCTGTATTGTGAATGCCAAATAATAATGCATAAGTCACAATGTCATAAATGAATAGAAATTTGTTTTAAGTGCTACGCAGGAAGGGATTAGTGTATATGAGAAAAGATCTGCTTGTGGCTGACACACATTATGATATGTTTGAAGCAGAATCACCCTTAGTAAAGAAATAGAGATAACGAAAAGCTTGATTCAACGCTAAGTGTGAAAGTAAAGTTTAAATAAAAGTGCTTTGGGTTGGACAGATAAGTTAATATCTAGTTTTGTTTATTGAAAATTCAAGGATTTATAAAGATAAAGAGGGAATGATGGAATTCGAATATGGAGTCATTCAAATGCAAAATGAAACGATGGCATCACATATTTAGAGAAAGAAAAATGAGAGGGAAATATAAATGCGTATTCGGAGAAAATAAACTTACATGTTGATGGAGGAAAACAGTATATAAAAAATTGCAAGTTCATAAATTGGAATAGAATAGTGAAAGCAAAGCGAAAGAGAGAACAGAAAGAAATTAAAATTTGGAGAGAAGAAAATGAGAAACGACGAAAGAGAAAAAAAGAGAGGAAAATGTGGAAGATGAGAGTAGAATGGAAATGTAACCAAGCATAACAGATATATGACTGGTATATGTTACATATATGACAGAACAAGTATGATCACATAATTCTATTGCACCCTTAAAATGGAAAATACACAGTCGAAGAATGGCAAAGAAGTTTATGTACGAAGGTGACCTCGACGTGTTCGACAAGTTCAGTACATGGCATGGAAGAATAAGCTATTGATTGTTTCGAAGTTTGAATACTTTAATAAAGTTTATTTACCGGCTTAAATTCATTAAAATATGCTTTTCGTGCCAACTGTTTTGTACTACTTTTATTGCATATAGTGTATTACATATACTATATTACATATAGTGTTCCGGCAATTTAAATCAAGAAGTGCGCGACATCCTTTCCTTAAATATACGTGTTTCGTGCCTATAAATAACCATTAATTCGCAGCAGAACCAGCTGGCGTGCATTTAGTTGTCGCCTCCTCTTTATTGGATACTAAGGAAGCCCATTAGATAGTATAACGTTATTACGAGATAATATTGCGTTTTTATGAGATAGTATTGCGTTATTACGATAAGACATTGCGTAATTACGAGATAGTATTGCGTTTTTACGAGATCACATTGCTTAATTCCGCGATAGCATTGCGTTATTACGAGGTAGCATTGCGTTATTACGAGATAACATTGCGTAATTACGAGATAGCATTGCGTTATTACGAGACAAATTGCGTTGCTAAGAGATAGGATGGAGACTCATTTCTCTTACACAAGATATACATCTAGACTGAACATGGCGGATATATTGGACTTACATACTTTCCTAAGATTCTTTTTTAGATTAAATGTTTCACACAGATCGTTCTAAGACGGTGCACATTGCAAAGTAATTGAAGAATATTCAACTCTACAGGAAGCAAAACTCAGACAGATCTGATTATGGTCGCCGCACTTCTTTAGAAACAGATGAAGTCCGGTTGTGTACATGCATACATATGGATGTACACAAATTGTTTTATCGTGGGTCTTGTTGTCAATCGTGAATGTGTCAGTCATGTTACAAATTATTGAGCCTGAAAAAGTCGAATAGAGGAAAAGCCGACGATTAATACGCCATATTTATTTTAATCATGTGCCCAACTACACCTGGCATATAGATTTTAATAATAAACTGAAATCATTCGGAATATTAATTAATGGATGCGTTGATGGATTTTCCCGAATATTAATTTAGTTACAGGCCAGTGGCGGAGGAATGGCACGTAATATTGCCTATTATTTCATAGAAGCGGTTGTGTCGGAAAGGTTGTCCTTGAAGGTGCCCCCAGACATGGGAGTAGCGAATACCGTCTTACACAAAATGCAAGCTTTCCTCAGGAGATGTCATTAATACAATGTTGGTGGTAACAACAGCATGTTGGTGGATGGTCATCAAGTATCAATGTTAACAATTCTGGATTGATCTATGCCGACAAATGCAGCAAGATTGTTATTTTAGCGGGGACTGTCTTGACAAACATTTGTTACGATTTTGCTTCCTGGAAATTATTCAAGTGCGTATTCATTCACATACAAGTATTTTCAATATTATAGTCGTACCTTATTATATTTATGACTTAGCTAAGATAAGGGCAATAGTAAAGGCACATAAGCTTGGCACTTTGTTTCTTGGAACATGTACTTTCAGTTCCTCACCAAAGGGTCAGGTGCTACTTTCAGTAATAACTGTTTAAAACTTAAGAATTTTAAAGGACTGAAATTCAATGAATAAAGCAAGGCCTTGCCCATTAATATAAACTACTCTTTGGAACTTTATGAAGTTTTTAGTAGTTAATAGTGAGGGAGTGGTGAGCGATATATTTCATGTATGTCGAGTACTTTTCTCATAGGAGGTTAAAGCAACAACTAGTTTCTGTACATTTTGTTATATTATATTGTAAATTTGCATGAATTATGATGTTATATTTGGATTATTGTGTATGTAACCAGTTCACATTCTTTCTAAACCATCTTTGCTATAAAGTCATGACCCTGGGTTATATATGCTATATATGTTGGGTATCTCAATGATTTTCTAGTTGTGAGCACGGAGTTTTGTCTCTAGAGACAGAAATACACTATGGGACATAACCCAGGGTCATGAATCTATAGCAAAGTTGGTTTAGAAAGAATGTGAACTAGTTACATACACAATAAACCGAATATAACATCATAATTTATGCAAATTTACAATATACTGCAACACAGTATACAGAAACTAGTGGTTGCTTTAACGTCCTATGTGAAAAAGACTCGATATTTATAAAATAAAATATATCACTCATCACTCAATATTAACGACTGAAAGCTTCATAATGTTCCAAAAAGCAGTTTTACATTAATGGGCAAGGACATTGTTTTATTGATGGAATTTCAGTCCTTTAACCGTCTTATGTTTGGAACACTTATTACTGAAATAGAATCTGACCCTTTGGTGAAAAAATTGAAAGTACATGTTCCTAGAACCAAAGTGCCAAGCGTATGCGCCTTTCTGATTGCCCTTATCTTAGCTAAATCATGCATACGAAACGGTACGACTTCAATATTGAAAATACCTGTATGTTAACAAATACTCACTTAGATAATTTCCATGAAGCAAAATCGTAACAAATGCTTATCTAGATAGTCCCCGCTAAAATAACCATCTTGTTTCTTGTTGCTTTTGTCGGAATAGGTCAATCCATAATTGTAAGCATTGTTGATTGAGGACACTCCACCAAAATTCAACACGCTGATTTGCCCTGCTGTCTCCACATATACCACCTTTGTTACCAGCACGATTATCTTGGTGGCCTCTCCTGAGGAAAGCTTGCAATTTGTGTAAGACGGTATTCTCTACTCCCATATCAGTGCGCACTATTCGAGGACAACATTTTCGACACTTAACCGCTTCTATGAAATAATAGGCAATACTACGTACCATTCCTTTGCCACTAGCCTGCAACCAAATTGTATGTATGTGGGTAATTCAACTCTTTTCAGGATTAATAATTTGCAACAGAACTTTGACACTTTCACGATTGACAACAAGACCCTCGATCCAACATTTTTTGTACATCGATCTGCATCCATGCAAAAAACAAAACTTCCCCATCTGTTTCTGAACAAATGCGGCGACCTGAATGAGATGTCTTAATTTCTTCCTGTAGTGTCGACTATGCTTCAATTTTATTTCCAATGTGCGCCTGTTTCTTACGATCTGATGTTTATATGCTAAAAGGTCTAACATGTATTTTTGCGAATTTAACCTAAAATAGAATATTAGCATAGTATATAATAATAATAATAATAATAATAATAATAATAATAATAATAATAATAATAATAATGAGGACTTTGTATAGCGCCTAATCTTTAAAAGCTCTAAGTGCTTTACACCATCAATAATGATATGACTACACTACAGAACAACAAATAACAAAAATAATGAAATTGGAAAACATAAAAACATGCTGAAAATATATAAGATACCAATCATGATTAGGTGGCTAAGTTTGTCCCTGAAGTCGAAACAGGTGAGTCTTGAGAGCACTCTTAAAAGGGACCACTTTGTCTTTGTGTCTAATTTCAATGGGCAATTCGTTCCACGTCACCGGGCCCTGGTATGCAAACGAACGTTGTCCATATGACTTTGTTTTCACCTTGCTAACAATGAGTATACGATTATCAGAAGAAGAGCGTAAGGATTTAGCTGGTGTATACACATGGGTGAGGCTGGATAGTTATGTTGTACTGGAGTCTGTCATTGAAATATAGCACACAGAACAAATTTTGTGTTTGATTCTGTATTTAATTGATAGCCAGTGTAGGGTACAGAGCAGTGGTGTGGTGTGATCTGATCGAGGTCTTCTAAAGATGATCCGCGCAGCTGTGTTTTGAACGTTTTGAAGTTTCTGGAGTAAATGTGATGAACCAGACAGAATTGAGTAAAATAGTCCAGTCTTGAAAGTACTAATGAACACACAAGTGTTTTCGTGGCATCAACATAAAGATATCTACGAATGGAACTGATGCGTCTCAATGCAAGATATGCAGCCCTGCAGATGTTCATGACATGTTGGTGCAATGTGAGAGTACTATCTAGAGTAACATTTAGATTCCGTACTGACTATGAGAATTTAATGTTGGTGTTGCTGATATGTATTGGCTGAGGTAAAGGATATGAATGAGAAGGTATTTGTGTTGTGATCAGAATAGCCTCAGGTTTATCATCATTCATCTGCAGCTTGTTACATGCCATCCATGATTTCACATTCGAAATGCACTTCTCTACCCCATGGATGGTAGCATCAATTTCAGTTGGGTGGCTAGACTTGTATATTTGCGTGTCATCAGCGTACAATTGGTGCGACACAGGGTGATGATCTATGACACTTGAGAGCGGCTGAGTGTACAGAATGAAGAGAACAGGACCAAGAACAGATCCATGTGGAACACCATAACATACGTCAACTGGGCTGGAGTGTATTCCATTTGCAGATATAATTTGTGTCCTGTTGACTAAGTAGGATTTGAACCACTGTAAGGCTATATTCTGAATGCCAAATACATGCTGGAGACGGTGAAGTAATGTATCATGGTATATTGTGTCAAATACTGCAGATAAATCCAGGACAGTGATGACTGTAATCTTTCCACTATCCAAAGCAGATAGAATGTCACTAAATACTTTCAGAAGAGTAGTTTCCGTACTGTGACAAGGGCGATATGCAGACTGTACATTGCTAAAAAGACTATTTGAAATCAGATGAGATACAAGTTGAGTTAGAACAACCTTTTCTACGATTTTTTATATGAAAGGGAGATTAGAAACTGGTCGGTAGTTCTTTAAATCGTTATGATCCAGTGTTGGTTTCTTCAGCAGTGGCTTTACGATGGCAGTTTTGAAAATTGATGGGAATTCCACTGATGAGGGAGAGATATTAATAACATCAGTCAGTGAAGGCAATATTGGTTCTATGCACTCAAGCAGCAGTAATGTCGGAATTGGATCAAGTTCACAAGGCTTTGATGCACTTTTAATCATGATTCTCCGTCCTAAATCTATAGAAACAGGTTCAAATGCTCCTAACGGTTTTCGCTGAAATTCTGCATCATACCTGTATGGTGACGAATCAGTTGAAATTGTGCTGTCAAGCGAATCTCTAATGGTTTGAACTTTATCATTGAAGAAATTTGCAAATTGGTCTGATAGGTCTAGTGGAGAGAAAGTCGTTGGAAGTGGTGTACATTTGTTCCTTGACATTAGATTTTAGTTATCTCTAAGAGCTCTTTGCAGGTGGAACTCTCCGTGATCTTAGAACTGTAGTGGGATGATTTGGCTAAATGGACTATGTTTGTGATGTTCTTCTTAGCGGCTTCGTAGATTTGTTTATGAATAGTGAGTCTGGTAGAAAGCCAAAGCCCTTCTGCTTTTCGGCGATGTCTTTTAGCAGTGCGAAACTGATCCCTAACACTGCTATACCAAGGAGAACACTTTTTTATACTCTGCATTTGGTGGCTGGGGCATGTTTTTTAAGCAATGAACGCATGCAGTTATCAAGTTGTTCCGCTGTTGGATGTAAGAAAGTTGTTAGGTTTTGTTGGATGTCATGCATGAATTTAGTTATATTTATCATACTGAGGTTTCTCTTAGTAGCAAATAGAGATGGAGGGTTTGGGACTGATACGTCGAGATGGCATACAATGCAGAGGTGATCCGATGCAAGTTCGTGGGATACAAGAGTTGATTGCAGAATATTATCATCAGGTCTACAAAGAAACCTAAAATAGGACCAAGTTTATGGGTAGGTTCGTTAACTGACTGTTTAAGATTGAAAACATGAATAGAATGTAGAAATTTTGACTTGTTTGGTTTACCAGGACAATCATAGTGAAATTTTAAATCTCCAGGAATAATTAGGTTGCAACCTATCGAATTTCCATACTCTAGAAGATTTGGAAACTACTCCAAAAAAAAAAGATTCAGTCAGCTTGTTTTGTCCACTAGGAGGAGGACGGTAGAGACATACAAAATGGACTGACCTTTGTTCCAGTGTGAGCGTTGTTTGGACTAGTTCAAACGACGTGGGGCAGAAGTTGAAGGTTGTGTTGTACTTGAGGCATTTGATCATGGAATTCTTTGTAATTACAGCAATTACACCTCCGCGAGAGTGGCGGGGTAACGACTAGATGGAGTAATCGCTGGGTGTTAAATCCGCACACTTACATTCATCACCTACGGAATGTAACCAAGTTTCTGTCAGGAAGAAGACGTCAATATTCTGGTCATTGATACAATTAACAATTTCTGTGCGCTTTTCCGGTGATCCTACTGACTGAGCGTTGAATAATGCAATACGTAGTGGTCTCACTGGGACAGTTGACACAACGGTTGACGATTTAAGAGGATTTCGAACCAGGTTAGTGAAATTAACGGCAGAATTTTTAAGTTGTTTATCCGTTACGGGCGAAAGGGAGATAACTGGAATCTTTCCCGTTCTACGCCGGCCGGCTTTGAAAGAACGTTTCTTATTTCGCTTCTTTTTACATTTAAGAAATGATGAATGAATTCCCAGTTCGTTCAGTCTTGAGCACAATGTAGTATCTAGAACAAAGGTGTGGTCATTTAATCGAATTAATGAGGATTCGTCGTAATGTAAGCGGTCACGTGACGGCAGTTTTTTCAAAAGCAAATTACGTCTCAACAGCGGGACAAACAGCTGATCAAAAGACCAATTGCTTTCGATTCTAACGCAAGGAGGTGAACCAACACACACGAACGGAACAGCCGATGCATGATAAAACAACAATGTAGACGAGGGCAGAAAACAAGCACAAATATCACAAATATAGTACAAAATCGGAAGAGCCCACATTGAAGCGATGGCGGCCATCTTTCCGGAATCATGGATATATATATACATACACATATATATATATA